>JAHUTJ010009193.1:0-23809 GCA_036250325.1 Characodon lateralis | reverse complement strand
CACAAAAAGTGTGTGTGTGTGTGTGTGTGTGTGTGTGTGTGTGTGTGTGTGTGTGTGTGTGTGTGTGTGTGTGTGTGTGTGTGTGTGTGTGTGTGTGTGGGTGGGTGGTGTAAAGTAACCACCAGTCTTCTCCGGTTTCCATCTTCCAGGTTCTGTGCAGCGCGACTTCTGGTCACCTGATCCTCCGTCTGGATTGGCAGCAGGTGGAGCCAGAGGAACAGGGCTGAGTGGGAGGAGACTCCCTGTGGGTCAGACGGACAGGGTGACACCTGTGTGGACAGCAGGTGAGCGGGCAGCTCTGAGGAAAACTTTGTCAGCTGATGATCAGCTGCTGAGGCCGGCGGGCGGAGAAGTAAAGCTGCTGAACCGGCTGGAGAGAGGTCGAAAGAAGCTGCGCAACATCCATGTAAGTTTATGCTTTTATTCCGAAAAGGCATATCTGAGGTTCTGCTTTTATTCTGAAAATATGTAGTAGAGATTCTGCATTTGATGGGGACATTTTTCATCAATTTCTTCTTATTTGGAAAACATTCAATTTGTACTTTTATTTTAAAATATTCATAAGTTTTCGGCGGTTATTCCATAAGTGTTCTTCAATTTCTGCTTTTATCCTGAAAATATTCTGTAGTCTGTACTTTTATTCTGAAAGTATACATCAAAGGTTTTTCCACTAGTCTGATAATATTAAGCTTTTGTTTACATTCTAAAAATATCCATCAGTTTATGTTGTCATTTTGAAACCATTCAGTTTCTTCTCTTTTTCTAAAAATCTTCAGCAGGGATTTTAATTTTGAAATTAAATCAGTCATATTTGCTTTCATTTTTGTTTTCTGTTTGTAAATTCTTTGGTCAATATCTCTTTTTAATCATATTTCTCATTTTAATAGATCTGTATTTTCATTTATGTATGTGCATTTTACATTAGCCTTCATATAACCAGCTGCTGCAGACCTGTAAGTTTCTCTTTAGGCAGCCTGAGGAAACTGGATTTGAGTCAGACAGCTATAGAAAGCCTCTCCTCCACTAAAGAGGCTCTTATGAGAAATAAATCTTTCTCACTGCACAGTTGGTTTCAGCACAAAACAAATCTTATAAAAAAAAAAAAAGTTATGTAAGAGATGATCTTATAATTGTAAGAGGGTTCCCCTGGCCCTGAGAGGAGGAGGTTCCCAGGACACGCCGGAGGGACTATGTCTCTTGGCTGGTCTGGGAACTCCTTTGGCTCCCCCCGGAGGAGCTGGAGGAGGTGTCTGGGGAGAGGGAAGTCTGGGTGTCTCTACTGAGTGTGCTACCCCCGCGACCCAGCAGACAATGAGTGCAAGTACAAGTTATGTAAGACCTGACAGGATTCACAGAAATCCTCCTGCTCGGCTTTCAGAAATCAGAAGAATTGAAAAAAAGTAGCTTTGACCTTTTCGTTCTGATTCTTTTGCGGATTGTCTAGTTTGAACCTACATGTTTGAATTCAGAATATATGAGTCAATATCAGCATCTCAAATGAAGTGTTTGCAGGAGTAACATGCCAGTGCTGCAGCACTGTTTGATGCTGTGATGCTTTAACCATGAAACAACCTCCTGGGGTCTCCTCATGTGTGCGGCACAAAACATCAGTGTTGTAAGGAGTTTAGTATTTGTCGAGCAGCTACTGTAAAGAAAGACGATGGTGTTGATCTTTGTTTCAGTCCTCGTGTTTTTTCTACTGAACTCCAGGTCAGGCTGACAGAACCGACGTATGAGAACAGATGTTACTTAATGAAAGGATCAGCCTCAGTTATGATTAGATCCACAGACAGAGCAGTAGATGTAAGAATGCTGGTGATTCCAGCTTTCCTGGAGCTTTTGCCTTTGCCAGTAGTTAATTAGATCTCGTAAGTCAGGTGTTTGTCCCCGGCAGCTGTTTCCTTGTTTTCTGGCTGATTCCTCGGAGTGCCTGCTCACTGTTGACCCTGTCGAACTCTGGTTGTCAGGAGGTGACATCGTTTTGTTTGTTTGCAGCTTTAGCCCTTCTCTCGGGTGAACCTGGTGAACCTCTTCAGTTTCACACTTGTATTGCAGTGACTCAATTGTGGAGACACAGTTTTTTGGCTTTTAAATTAGTTGAAGTTTCAGATGCTTCATTCTAATTTTATTGGTGATTTCAGCTTTATGTTCCCATTAATTTATCCCCTAGTGGTTTCCCAGTTTCACCAGTGGAGTCACAGGATCCAGCAAACACCCTCTTAGAGCTTTTAACATAGAGCTGCAAAGAACAGATCTTCTGACCTTTTGGCTTCACTCCAGCAGTGCAGGAACTACTTCTAGAAATCATAGGAGGTGCAGCAGGATCGATTTCTGAGTGTCTGAACCAAGGCAACTTTTCCTCATTTTAAAGGTTTTTCAGATTCAGAAAACTTGCTCAAGACACATCGTCTTATTATCCCGATGAGGTTTAGAGATTCACAGATTACATTTTGAACAATAAGCCACAATGTATAATATCCTATCAGACACTTTAGATAAACCATGTTTCTAAAATAAGATATGAAGCTTGACTTCACCATCAGGGTTACACCACCTGTTTCTAGCGTTTGCTGACACTCCCAGTCCTGACCTCTGATGTATTACCAGGAATCCTCTTCAAACAGTGCCGCTAACGAAGAGTAAATGTAAAAACTACAGCCTGTTAAACAACAAATATTCGAATTAGATAAATAGATCAGAAGTTTTCATTTACTCATCATGGACACAAGTGGTGTATTTATTTTTTAACTTAAATAATTTTTTGAACCATTTTTTTCCAGGTTGGATGATCTTATAATTTAAACTAGCCAGTTACTTCATTGGGAACATATATTTAGTTGCTTGTTTATACAAATAGCGACTCAGTCAATTACATGGCATCACATGTCCATTGAACATTGTCTAAACACCACAGCTTAGAGTACCATGTCCATCCCTTTATGACGACCCATCTTCTGAAGTTACTTCCAGCAGAATAATGCACCATCCCACAAACTCAAATCATCTCAAACTGGCTTCTTGAATATGGCAGTGATTTCACGATACTCTAATCGACCTCCCCAGTCACCACATTTCAACCTAACAGAGAACATTTGGGATGCAGCTGAATTGGAGATTCTCATTCTAGATCTGCAGCCAATACATGTTGAGCAACTAAATGGACCAAAATTAGACACATTGTTGAATCTGCCCTATAAAGAATTTACATAGTTTTAAGTGGAAGAGGAGGGGCCAACCTTGTATTAGCAAGGTGTACCTAATAAAGTGGCCGTGTGCATAACTGTAATGATCAAAAAAATTCCAGTACTGGGCACTTTAGTTAGAATTTATTGTGGATTTGATCAGGAGAAGCTACTTCCACAAGAGTTCAGCTCGGATCTGGAAACCTGATCAACAGACAGTGACCAGCCCTGAAGCTCCTGAGGTTACAGCATCTGTTACCATAGTGATGAGGAAAGGTAACAGGGGAATCTGAAGACACCCCCCTGGCGTGGTACAGGCGCCTCTGTGTAACGGATATCTTTCACTCCAGTTTTATAACTTCTCCTGGGGGGCGTCGAGGCAACTGCAGGTCACTATTAGACTGATGAAATGTTTTTAATTATACTAATGACAATGTTTTATTTCCCTGAGCAGCATGCCTTTACTTTTTCTCCTTCAGGCAGAAATTCATATTAGAACAGTAGGAAATAAAAATACAATGAAGTTAAAGTAGGAAAAATGTGCAATTAACTTCAAAGTGAGTTTTTTAAACCACTAAAACCAAACTGACAGCTCTGAGGGCAGGTCCCCAGTTAGGTGGTCAGAGGTGGTAAAAACCTTAATGTTGTTCCTGTAACTTCCAACAGGAGGCACTCTGCCTCCTCTGGTGTTTTTCAGAGCTCACTGACCTATCCTATATCCAACTCTGCGTTTTTCTGCTTGTGGCAAAAAGAACGGCTGAGCTCCTTTCCTTATATAAAAATTGAACAGAAGAACATCTGAGCAAAACACACCATCTGGCAGGCGAAATTCTACCTGAACCAACAAGGCGGGTGGTGTTATCTTTTCAATAGATACTGTGACCCAGCAGGTCCTCCTTTCTGAGAGCATTTCCACACAGCCCAGACACTGGGCGACTCATATTGCAACTCTGGGAGGCCTGCTGCTCCTCAGCTGTGAATCATTTTGTTTAAAAATCAGAAAATGATGAAAATAACTCCAAATGTCCAGAAACCTTCAGAGAATTCAGAGGAGGCGGAAACAGAGCTGTAATTTTCTGCAGCGTGGAAAAACCAAAGTGGTCGTTCCGTACAAATGTAGAAGTGTCTTGCTCTTAATGTCAGACTGAACAGAAATAGATTTTAATTTACATCACTACTGTTTCAAACCATCCTAAACTGTTATTCTCAGAGGGAGGAGGCATCTGATTGCAAAACTTGTTGCCTTATTTGAAGGTCAGTGGAAATACCTTTGCTAAAAATATGAAGCTCTTTGAAGCGAATAGCCAGAGTTGAAGTGCTTTGTTTCTTCAGGTTTTTGTTTGTTTTTAATCGTCCTCCACAAATAGATTCAATTGAGTGAAGGGGAGTTCAAACGACACACAAGTTAAACTTTGTGGAATAATCCGCTGTTGGCCTCATCATTTTGCAACAGCAATGAATTCTGTTATTGATTAAATGTCTTACAATAGCTAAACCATTCATCCTTTCTCATAAGCTCTTATTATCAAGCTTTCAATATCACCAGCAAGTGAAGGTCCTTCGATCCCTATCCCAACCCTGTCCTTTAGCTTCAGAGAGGCAACAGATCCAGGAGGACTACTCAGGCACTCTTCTCTTCCACCAACACTCTACAGCTTCTCCTAGTGGAGTACAAGGTGTTCACAGGTCAAAAACGATAGTCCCTACTGAGAGTTCTGGGTCTGACATGGGGTCTACCTTTCATTCAGAAAAGCCTGGGAAATTGTCCAAGGGATGAGTCCAGGAGGTACAGACATTAGATGTTAGAACAACTAGATGACTTCTCTGAATGTGGAGGAGCAGCACCTTTACTCCGAGGTATCTCCAGATGACGGTGATCTTCTCCTTATCTCTAAGGCAGGACCTGATCTCCCTACATCATCATCTTTGAAACAGATGCACCAGATTGACCCTGCAGACAGTAATAATGGATATACCCTCAACATTCCTTTAATCCTTGCTTGCTGCTAAAACGTTACCTAGGTGTATACTGACATGAAGCGTCCTAAAGACCCATGAAGAATAATTTCAGGTTTTTTCTGCTGGACAGCATTTTGCTTCTTCTACAACAAATAAAAGTTTAACACCCGGAAGTAAAAATCCAAGTAACAATTTGTTCCATAAGCAGACCATTGATGAAAATGTAAAGAGATTCAGTTCAGAAGGAGCTAACATGTGTAGTACAGAGAGCAAAGGTCACGGGATCGATTGTGCAGCAATAGTTAGTAATCAGTAGTAATAGGTAGTAATCAGAGCATCTGACAGTTAGAAGAGATAGTGAAGGTAAGCAGACACAGATTATGCCACCTGAACACATTATACAGTACTACCAACATTAGATGGGGTCTGATAGGAGTCACATTGGGGGTTTTTATGAAGCTTCGTGGTTGGATTGTGTAACTGATGTCATGTTGAGCATACAGATATTACAACCCCAATTCCAAAAAAAGAGCATCCCCGAAAGGCTCAGTCGTTCACAAGCAAGGGCATGGCGAGGTTCACCGCTTTGTTAACAACTGTGTGAGCACATAGTTCAACAGTTTAGGAACTTTTCTCAACATACAATTGCAAGGAATTTTGGGATTCCATCATCATCTACAGTTCATAATATCATCAAACGTTTTGGAGAATCTGAAGAAATCTCTGCACATGCCAGTGACCTTCGATCCCTCTAGAGGCACTATATTAAAAGCCGACATCATTCTGTAATGGGTATTACCACGTGGACTCACGAACACTTCAGAAAACCATTGTCAGCTAACTCTGTGGGCTGTGGTTTGACGAGTCCACATTTCAAATTGTTTTTTGGAAATCATGGAAGTCGTGCCCTCTGGACCAAAGAGGAAAATAACTATCCGGATTGTTATCAGCACAAAGTTCAAAAGTCAGCGTCTGTGATGATATAGGGGTGTATTAGTGCCCATGGCACGGGTAACGCACATCTGTGAAGGCCCCATTGAAGCTGAAAGGTACATACAGGTTTTGGAGCAACATATGCTGCCATCCAAGCAATGTCTTTTTCAGGGACATTCTTGCTTATATCAGCAAGACAATGCCAAGCCACATTCTACATGTGTTACAACAGCATGGCTTCGTAGTAAAAGAGTGGGGGTACTAGACTGGCCTGCCTGCAGTCCAGACCTGTCTACCATTGAAAATGTGTGGCGCATTATGAAGCACAAAATATGACATGAAGACACCCAGACTGTTGAGCAACTGAAGCTGTGCATCAAGCAAGAATGGGAAAGAATTCCTCCTACAAAACTTCAACAAGATGTGTCCTCAGTTCCCAAACTCTTATTGATTACTGTTAAAAAGAAAGGTGATGACACTCAGTGGTAGACATGCCCCTGTCCTAGCTTTTTTGGAACGTGTTGCAGGCATCAAATTCAGAATGAGTGACTATTTGAACATGAAATATCTTTGTAGTGTTTTCAATTGCATATAGGTTGAACAGGATTTGCAAATTATTGTATTCTGCCTTTATTTACGTTTTACACAATGCCACAACTTCATTGGAATTGTGGTTGCAATTGGATTTTTATTTCCTAATCAGTCCTCTAACTAGTTGATTATCATATTCTAGCTAACGTCTCTGTGAGAATAGGGATAATGCAGCTGTGGGGTCTCACTAGAGATTTTTTTTTAATCTGTCAAAGTAACATCTTTATCATCTTTGCAGAACTGTTCTGATGTTTCAACCAGTCTCACGACATCTGATAGAAAATAGGAGCCTGCAGCTTATCCTCCCTCCTACAACTAGTAGAACGGAACATTTAATGGATGAAAATAAAACTAAACATGAAGTGATTCTTGGTTTTAATTAGGGTGCAGTTCAGGCTTCTTGTACCCCTCCTGCAGGTGTGTTAGATTGGATCAATGAGGCAGTATCCTAGTTTATCCGACTCATGGGATGATGTGGAATGAAGTCGCTGTTTACTGAATCTAAAGCGTTGCACGTGTTTGAGTCCGGCACAGGAGGGATTTGTGTTTGTGTTCTGTTTACTCGTTTTCTCCGCCGGCTCGCCATCTCTGTACACAAACACTTGCACAGTGGTGCATTAAGCAGCCGTCCTCCCACAGGGCTAATCACATCAGGGCACAAGTCAAGCAAGTCTTTCTGAACATCCATTAAGCTGCTTCTCTGCACCAAATCCTCCATGAATCACCCGCCATGAAATATTAGCTCCATAAATTCAGCCTGCCATCTTATTAAGCTTAATCCCTTAAAAAAACATAGAGCGGAGCACATGATTGGTGCCTCCCCACCTCCGCAGCCACCCCTCCACCTTCGGAGTGTGTGTCTGCATGATATGAGAAGGCTGCATAAACAAATGTGGAGTGCTGCAGTTACTCCTAATGTTTTACTGCTGCAGACGTTGCTGCTAAGACCAGGAGCTCAAAAACAGCTCCCAGTAGATTCCCACTAGAAAGACCTGCAAGCCAGAGGGTTTGGATGCAGACTGGATCAACAGCTTCATCTTTTACACTCAGTGACACTTTTACACAGTTAAGGTATCCTTTAAATAACAATGATGGACTTCTCTTTGCACAAACTAATAGTTAGAGATAATATTGCACTACAGATAAATATAGTTAATTCATCTGTACAAACACATATGCACGTTGCTCTGCCAGGGTGACTTTGAAGTCGTGTCCACTGTCTGTTGTTCCTTCTGATTGGTCCATGTCACATCAGTTCAATGTAAGCATCATTAAAAGCTGATGAAAAGTCACTCAGAAGAACCACAACTAGACCCACTGACAGTACTAGGGTTGCTACACATTTCCCATAGCTTTACAGAGTTTTGTGTTGCTTGTTTAATTGCTTGTTGCTTGTTTAATGTCTGGAGTATTTCATGCTGCTCCTGAACATTAGCTATAGTTAGTTAGTTAACACCTTAGTTAAAGAAGAGTTTTTATCCAATTTTATTTGACAGTTACAGACCAATTTTCAATCTGCTATTTTTGTGCAAAATACTTGAAAATGTTGCATATCATCTATGACATATGCATTTACTGCAAAACTGTTTTCTTGATACTTCAGACTGATTTTAGAACTAATCACAGGACAGAAAGAGTCAGAGTTTTATGTGACTTGACAATTAGCTTTGATCATCATAAAATTTCGTAGAGTAGAGTAGAACATGTGTTCCAATGACGCTCGCTTATATGATTAACAGTACTATTTGTCTTCATCACTTTGTAAGTTTTACATATAATGAGTTATCTTAGTAAATTAGGTTACTGACATAAAGGAACTTTTTAATAATATTCTAATTCAGTAAATATGACTGCATATCTATTAATTTCATTCCAGTTTTATGCCAGTTTCAGTCCTCCACTGGATTGCTTATGATGATAAGCACTATGTAACAGAGACAAATTCTACTTTTAAGTTTCAATTCCTCGTCTTTCCCAAATTTGAGCCTGCTGCACACCCAGTGTAGTCACCCTGTCAGTCAGCAGACCACACATCCAAGCATCCAGCACTCAGGGGTGCCAGCAGCCGGTGCCACGAGGCCCAGCTCAGCCTGGCCTGGCTGCAGCTTCCTTGGCCAAGTTGTGAATGCTGCCATTGCTGCAGTAATTAACCTGAAGAGAGGCCAAGCAGCCATCACAGAGCAGCCTCTGACACACCTCAGAATAACTCCTTGTTCAAATTAGCATGATGAAGTGGACGGTGGGGGGGATTTAGCTGTCTGCGGTCGGCCTGGATCTGTACGTGTGTGTGTGCGTGGGTGTAAGAACAAGGTTACATCAGTTCAAATTAGCGGTAAACTTTGACAGGCAGATTGACTTTCTATGTTGACTGTTAAGTATTTCTGCTGCTGAAGGAGGTTTTGTGAGATCAGATTAGAGCTGCTCCACTGAGGAGGTTTACTTTACAACTGTTCATCAGTTTTCCCAAACTTGAAACACAAATGAACAAGATCAACTAAAAACATTACAGACAGTTTGTTTAATGAGCAACACGGATTACTTCATTCTTTACAAACATATTTTAAAGGCATTGCAACAGGATTTTGACATTGCTAACCAGACAAGTCTAACCAGTTACGTACCAGCAGAACTGTCTTCCTTCCTTTATTTCACTGTGAACTTGTTTTCTTGGATGATTTTTTATGAAAAGATTTACCACCTAACATGCAATTTATCTTCAAAGCCTTATTTGTTAATCTTTTTTTAACACATATAACAAATGTAAAAATAATCTTAACTCCAATCCAAACAAGTCTAAACAAAGCCACCTGACTTTCTGCAGTTTTGGCAGGAAACCTGATGGTGGTTTAGCTTTCAGTTAACTTCACAATGTGGAAGCTGCCATTACACTGGTTACAGACGACTGTGTTAGAGTTGGACAACTTCAGAATAACGCCACAACTGAATGCAACAAGGCTTCAAACACGTAGTGAAGAAAATGATGTGATGTTAAATTTTTGCACAGAGTGATCATCTCAGGACAGACTTTGGAGCTTTGCTGACAGTTGGCGTTATTTTTCAGTATTGAGTTTTCGCTTTCAGATGCAGATTAATCTATTGCAATGAACTCCAGCATATTGGGGAGATTTCCTAAAGTTAGGATGAAGAATGAGCAACACTGAGAATCCTGACGAAATAGTTAAGAAATCTTTACTGTACTTAACATTGGGAAAAAGGAGTAAAATTTGACACTACAAAACATAACATTTGCGTTGCTGCAAAAGACTGTGCTGTTTGCCAAAATAGACCAGATTCCTTCATAATGGTATACCTTGGTGGTCTCCTGTTGGAAATCAAATGAGCTCCAGTTTCTTCTCATCAACATGGTCATTTGAACCAAAGAGTCTTTTTAAGGATTATAATAAATGCTGACTGCAGCTGTTTCTCTGTTACACTGAAAATCAGTTTTCTCAGCAGTGCAGTGGGTTCAGAACACATTGCTGTGTTCTCCTGGTGAACTCAGTTTTTGGTGGGTTAAGTGGTTGGAGAATCCTGTGTGTTCTTACATAGTCTGCTTCTGCTAACAGGCATCCCTCTGTACACACAATTGGCCCCTGAGGGCCCGAGATGTCCCAGGAGACTTCTGGCTGTAACTTTATGAGTTCAGTGGTTTAAAAGCACAGGGAATAGCAGTTCATTTTTAATCACAGAGGTTCTAAAGGATGTTTCTAAATTGTAAGTTCTTTTTTGAAATTCATCCTAGTTTTTTGATTTTTATTTTGTTTCATTACAATTTGATTTATTAAAGTGAATACAGGTTATTGTGAGCGTCAGTCTGAAAGATGCAGAACAAAGAATATGAGGACGCTCCAAAGCTTCCTAAGACTTTTGAAAAAGAATTCTGTGGACTGAAGAGACAAAGGTGGACCATTTTGAATCATGTTTGTCTCGTGACATCTGGTGTCAAACTAAATGGTAAATGACCTGCACTTGTATAGTGTTTTATCAAGTTCCCAAGGACCCTAAAGTGCTTTGCACTACAATCAGTCATCCACCCATTCATCCACACATTCACACACTGACAGTGGTGAGTTACATCATAGTCTCAACTGACAGAAGTGCGGCTACCATAGAATCGGCGCCACCGGGCCCTCGGACCACCATCAGCAGACAAGGCAGGTGAAGTGTCTTGTCCAAGGACACAACAACTGAGATGGATGGAGGTGGCAACCCACCGGTTACAGGACGAACTCCTACCACCTGAGCCACAGTCGCATCTAACTCAACATTTCATGAAAAGAATATACTACATGCAGTCAAACATGCTGGTAGTCATGTGATGGAACCACGGATTCTTCTCTCTACCAGACAAATTTGAAGGAGAATGTCTGGCCATTAGTTTATGATTCTTAGCTCAAGTACACTGATGTTGTGCAGCAGGACAGTGATTCAAAACACACCAGCAAATCCTCCGAATGTCTCAAAAAAGACCAAAAAGAAGGTTTTGGTGAGGCCTAGTCAAAGCCCAGACTTAAATTAGATTGAGACATTGTGGCATGACAATGAACAGGCCTGTCATGAAGGGAAAACCCAACAGGGCTTTGAGTGTCTCGTTGCTTAAAAGCGCTATATAAATAAACTTACCTTACCTTACCTCCAATATGGCAAAATTAAAACAATTCTCCAAAGAAGAGTGGGCCAGAATGAAGACATAATGTCAGTTATCACAAATGCTTTATGGCAGTATTTTTGCAAAGTGAGACAAAACCAGTTATTTGGTTTATGGGCCAAATACGTGTTCACAGTGAACCAATTTGGTTGGTCCATTATTTACTTCCCTTAATAGAAGAATTCATCATCTGAAAACAGTTTTTTTGTATGTACTTAGAATACATTTGCCTGATATTATTTTTATGGTTATATAAAATACAGATCTGCGTGTTGGTACAGTTGGTAGCCCGGTTGCGTTGCAGCACAAAGGACCTGAGTTTGAATCCCAGCTGAGGGTCTTTCTGCATGGAGTTTGCATGTTCTTCCCATGCTTTCTTTCTGAGTATTCTGGCTTCTTCCCACAGTCCAAATACATGACTGTTAGGTTAACTGGACTCTCTAAATTGCTCTAAGTTATGACTGTGCGTGTGGTTATTTGTCCTGTGTGCCCCTGAGACCAATTGAAAACCTAGACCTTTAGCCCAATGACTGCTGAGATAGGCACCAACCCCTGCGACTCTGCAAGGATAACTGGGTATAGATGATAGATAGACCTAAATGACTGAAGTGTGAGATGAAAGCAAAACCAGAGGAAATCTGTAAGTGGCTAAATACTTTTCCACGTCAATGTAGTTAGTCCAACGTAAAAACAAAAAGCCACCTGATGGCACTTTACAGAAACCATATTAATAGCTTTTAACAGAAAAGCTAATTATATTAACAGAGGATGATTCTTTATACTTATTTTGACACCTGTAGCAGCAAACAGCATTTTCATGGGTTTGGCACTTGGCTTTAACAGCTGTCAAACAAATAGCTATAAAAAACTCATTAACATAAAGAAGAATATATGTAGAACCCTGTGGAATTTCAAGTTTTATGGAACCAACATCATGTCTCTAGGATGTCTCGTTCTGAGGATTTGGACCTGCTGGTCATTTATTTATTTCATTGGTTCCCATCGTTAGGATTGAGCCCCTATTTGGTTTGCTGAACACTCGTTTGATTATTACCAATAAGTTAGGCAATATGTTTGGTTATTACAAAACCAAATACTTTGTGTTGTACCTAACATTTTCCATTGTAGGAAGATTTTAATTTGTCAGCAATAATTTTGCCCGAAAAGAAAACTTAAAATCTGCATCAACCACCTGTGTTAAAGAGCCTAACTTGGAGCATTATTGAAGTGCCGAGGGTATGTGGCAGAGGTGTCCAAAGTGCGGCCTGAGACCCATGCAGTTCTTGAAAACACAAGAAATCAGAAGCAACCTGACATAGTTCAGAGTCAAAAACATGATTTTTGTATTGTTTAAATGTCAACTACATATTAGTCATGGCCTTTTTAGATATGGATATGACCACTAACTGTGGGGTTTATGTTGTTCAAATATTAAGAAATGTAAATAATTATCAGTCAGTCAGTCAGTCACTTTCTACCACTTATTCCATAGTGGGTCGCAGGGGAGCTGGTGCCTATCTCCAGCAGTCTATGGGCGAGAGGCAGGGTACACCAGTCCATCGCAGGGCAACACACAAACATCCATGCACACTCATTCATACACCTAAGGGCAATTTAGAGTGACCAATTAACCTAACAGGCATGTCTTTGGACTGTGGGAGGAAGCTGGAGTCCCTGGTGAAAACCCACGCATGCACGGGGAGAACATGCAAACTCCATGCAGAAAGACCCCTGGCTGGGAATCGAACCTAGGACCTTCTTGCTGCAAGGCAACAGTGCTACCAACTGCACCACCGTGCAGCCAATAATTATTAGATAAAATGGAAAATAAAAAAAGCTAAAAACATGTGTCAAATGATACAACGTGGTATAATAGTTGTGTGTTTACTTCAACCAGTGACTGAGGTCATAAATCTTTGCTGCTGTTATTTAAGGGATGGAAGCTGAAATGTCTGTTTAGTTTTAGTCTTGATAAAGTAACAAATGTTTTCCAGCGATGCTGACCTGAATCCATCGTGTCCTCCATTAAAAACAATGGAAGCAGATGCAGTAATGTGTTTTCTTTTATTATGAAGTGTGAATTGTGTCTGGCCGCTCGTTGTAATCCTATCTTGATGAGTGGGTTGGATGAAGCACCAAAGTGCAGACAGGAATTTGGGAACAGCATAGTAAGTAAAGAATGCGATGATATTAAAGACAAAACTCATGGCATGGAAAGAGGTGAAGAGGATGTGGAGCACAGGCACACCAACTAGCATGGAAAAATGGGGAGAATAACAGATCTGAGAATGAGGCAAGTAATCGAAGGGATCCATCCAAGAATAATGAGAATTAGTGAGGAGAATGACATAAATTTATATGTCAGCAATTGGAGGAAAATGTGGAACAGTTGAGGTAGAGTGAAACCAGGGAGCTGAGGGAGGGACGCTAATTAAACTGAAAGGAGTTGAACAGAGATACAAGAAAATCCAGGTTACTTAACAGAAACCTAACAAGAAATAAATGAAAATGTGCAAAGAATAGAACACAAGAGAAAACTGAGAAACTCAATACAAAGAAATGAACTAGTAAGGCACGAACAAACGAACCCTAATGAATACAGATAAATGAATGGAATATGGCAAAAATAAGGAACATAATGAACAACAGGCAATGATGAAAACAAATACAAATGAAATACCAAAATCTAACACATCAGTGGATCGTGACAGTTCCTGCATAGTGGCTCATTATCTTCTCCTATTTCCTCCGCAGAGCCTCGGAACACCGGGACGATACGACAGCAGGAAAAAGTGAGTCCCCTCTCCTGTCAATATGCCTTCCTGTTTCTGATTCTTTTAGCATCTCAATTCTGCCTAGTTTTTCATTTTGCTGTCTGAAAAACCTCCTGAAGCCCTAAAGTAATATGTCCTGATTTAATAAAACAGGACCGATCACCTCTGCTATGTTTTATTGAGGGAGTGACCCACAAACCAGATTATTTCACTGGTCTTATTGCCTCCCATCTACACTGCCTGAAACAAAAGGGAGCAAATATTTGTAACTAAAGAATCATACATTCACTTTATTTTGAGAAAGTGGTTCAAAGCTTTACTAAAATCTGCTCGGGTGATCGGCAAATACTCTGCATGCAGATCAACATGCGGCCACATCGCTGCGCAGGCTCAGCTAAGCATCAACCAGACCGTCAGCTGTTCTTATGGTTGAATACATTCTTTCATCTGAACTATGTTCTTAAATTGTATTTAACATGGATCAGATTCCCCAAAGTCACAGTTTTGTGGAATTATTTATGAAATTATTTATTTACCCTGATAGACTTTACAAGAGAAATGTAAAAAATAACCAAGATTTGTTTTACTTTCAGGATATACGTGAAAGCAAAAGATTTTAACTTGTTAAACTCTATACAAAGTTCACTGGAAGCGTCAGCTGAATCTGCACGACTTTTCTGCCAGTGTTGTGCATTCACACATTCAACTGAACATGTGTATAGGTAGGGTGAACATGTGTATTAAAATTATTTAAAAAATCCCTGAGTGCAGCCCTCCCAAGTTTAATTAAACACCACTCTTGTCAGGAGTGAATGTTAGATGTAAACTGAGATTTCTGAGGGCAATGTTTATTTTCCTTATGCAGAAGAGAGATGCAACAATAGTCCTTGAAGCAAGAACTTTGTGATTACTGTGTGCCTGCTTTTGGTCCAGCCACCTCTTTCTACAGGGATGCCTTTTTCATAATGCTTGGGCCCCAAAGCAGCAAATTTCAAAGACTCTTGGTCTTAAAGAGGTGCTCAGCCTGATGAGGGTCAGGTAATCAATGTATTTGATATTAGAACCCCTCTGCTAATTTCCCTCTTAGATCCTATGGAGGCAACAACAGTCACTTAATTTTCGAAGCGATTATTGCGATTTATTTAATTTATATTGTGAGATGGTATTGTTGTTTTTTTTTTGGGTTTTATACACTGCCGGTTAACCTTGACCAACTTTTTACAAGATCTGTTATGTCCTGCTTCATAAAACTCTAGCTGGCTTCAAGTTACCTCCCTCATCATTTCCACTTATCCATGTGATAATTTTTGTAGGCATCACTGAGTCATGTTGCAAAGAAAACCTTGAACCATATTTGCAGCAGCAGATCAGCATCAAATCAAATTCCTAAGCTGAATCAGGAGGATTTAACGTAGTGACTTCAGAACCAGAACATTCTGTGACTCCCACACGGCAAATGCTTCTAAGTAATTCCATAAATACTGGTTTCCACGGAGTGAGCTGCACATCAAACTCCTCCTCGTGGTGTTTGTGGAATCAAAGCATGCACTTTCAAGCTCGCACACACTCAGACATTTAGGGGCCCGAGGTAGCTATTAACAATAATGGCCTCTGGCTACTGGTTACCATGGAAATGGAGGCAAGGAACGAAGGGCATGTTTGTAAGAGCTGATGAACATCGCAGAGAGTTAACATCTGTCTCCTGTGAGGGCCAAAGATGCTGTGTATGTGTTAACATGGGATCATCTCCAGATGATTATGCATTTACCAGTTGATGCTCCAACCAACTTGTCATTTTAATGAGATTACAGCTCGACCTGACAGACCGCTCTGGAAATTTTCATCACTTTGCTTTACTTTGAGCTCAGTTTTTATCTTAAAATCTCTTACTCCTAATAAAAATGTGGACAGAAATAATCCCATTCAGGGCTTTTAGATTAGTTTTTCATAAAATGTATGGAACATTCTGAAGGAAAAAACTCCAGTTGTCCATGCAGCAGTAGTTTCATTGTTGGTTTGTTTGGCTCTTTTATTAGAGATTTTATTCTGATCTGTTTGTTTTGAATAAGATAAGATGAAAAATCAGTCATAACAGAGTCAGTTTCGTACATAATCAACCAAACACCAAATTGAGAGGTTCAGGTTTTACTTGGATAAAGAATAGCTCAATTCATGTGACATTAATATTAAAGTTTAGATTAAACTTTTCAAGTTTCCCATTTCCATGACACAGAGTATATTTTAAGGTTAAGTATAGCAAAGGTCTTATGTGAAGAATTCAAAGTTTTGTTTCTTTCTATTTTCCATCCCTGCCTCCTTTATGCAAATCAGAGCTTAGGTTGCAATGGTAATTCAACCTGGAAAGAGTCACATAACGGAGAAACAACAAGAAGACGGTTAAAGAGTTTATTAATGAAAGATTATTTCTTTGGTGCTCGGACCCCTGAGGAAGACGCAAATGCTGATGTAACCAATTTTCCGAGATACAAGAGTGGGTTACCTTTAATACTGAAATAAACTGATAGAACAATCTGCGGGCCTAAGAGCAGAAGAACCTGGTTTTTCGAGCCAAGGAATAGAGCAACAATAATAAGCCGAACACAGAAATGAAATGGAGTAGCAACTCTTATATTATTACATAATATAAATAAAATTTGCCATGGCCTTCAATCAGTTAACTGAAAATGCCCAAAACAAAGAAGAAAATAGTGCAAATGTCCCACAAGAGATGAAAAAAAAAAAAATTGTCCATCTGGGCCTCTTATAGGAAGGACAGCCCGTGTTGCAGGTGTACCGGTTATGTTGAGTCTGTCTGAATGGTCTGTGTATGTATATGTGTGTACTTGACACTTGTCCTCTTCTGGTTTTGGATCCCTTCTTCAAGGTCCTTTTAGCTCGCCATCAAATTGGATCGGAATCATGCCTGGTCCTCAAGATTATTTTCTTGTCCAATCAAAAAAACCTGACCTAAAGATAAGGTCATACTGTACATGTACATATCAATAAATTTCTATTCTTAGATGCATCATTAAAGATTCAAAATCAACATATCTATTGAATTTAACTTTATAAGTCTTCAGTCTATCAAAGCTCTGTTTTAGTTATACAACATTCAACATTTCAAACAAATCAACCATGAGAACTAAATATTCAAGTACTCACATTGCTTACTGTTCGTGTGAACAATGTTCTACTAGATTACAATTTCAAATAAATCTTATGAAAAGTTATCATAACCTGGATAATCAAACAATTTCAACCAAAATGAACACAAATACAAAGCTGGTTTAGAGATATCGGAGAAGTGCACTTAATTTCTTCCCTTGCACTACAGGCCTAATAATACAAGAGAGAAGCTGCACCAAAATTTTCCTCTAACCTGCATTAATTTATAAAGGAAAAAAAAAGTTTCCCCATAAATTGAGCTTACAAAATACATTTAGCAACAACACAGGTACAACTCTTCTTAGCATACATTACAATACTGCTTACTTACAGCTACACATTCAGTTCGCACTTATTTCACCTTAGTTCTCTCATTAGCTTTTAATTCCAGCAGCCAAATCACACTAGTTGTAGCTAAACGCGGTTCTCACCGTTGCTCTGGATTTCAAACGGTGTTTGTTAGCTTCGGCTCCCCCACAGCTCCCAACGTGGAAGGCAAACCAGCTGATGTAACTTGTCATAGGGATTACAACACAGTGAAATGAAAATGTTCTACTGGTCATCTGGACAGATGTTAAAGTACTAACATGTTTCTGGATCTATTCTCCTCCACAATATGAGGTCACCATAAGCTGAAGGATGGAGACAGCTTCTGGTAACCAGCTATTTCAGTCACCAAACTCTACTGCAAATATAGAAAGGATAAAACTCAGCCAAAGTGTAGCGCCACCTGCTGTGCAACCTCCAACTCCATTCAGCTTATAGAAACAAAGTTTGCTTCAGATTAGTTAAACCTATAAACAAAAAACAGCGAGTGAAATGTTGAAACCCGTCTAGAATGTCTGCAGCTGAACATTTTCTTTTAAAAAGCATTTTGTTCTAAACTGAGACAGAACGCCGTGTTCTCGTTTAAACATCATTTATTTTATGTCCAAATGAATCACCAGTAAGATTTAGTTTTTTTTTAAATAATTTCTCATCTGGTCTCACTTTAACATTCTAAAACCATTAAATAAAATTACCTCTTTTTATTTAACCCTATCCTCCAGTTTCCTATGAAGTTAGATGGGCTTTTGAGGCGAAATGGCTTCCTTGCTTTTGTAGGAGGTAAATGGGTTCAGGTAGTATGGAAGGTGTGTGAGGACATTCACAAAGAGCCTGAAACGAGCATACACATCTCAGACAGGCACGCGCAGCAGGAACAATGAGCAGCATCAGTCGTGACTGGAAGTTTTGAGTCACAGGTTCATTAAAACATTATTCAGCCTTTGTCTCGTGCAGAACTCCCACTCTCTCTCTGCTGTTTCCATCCCTCCGTTCCTCTCCTCTCTTTCTCCTCCTCAGACTACGGCAGCTCTTCAAACCAAAGCTGCTGCTATTGCCTGATTATTAGGCTTCAGGTTGTTTCTCACAAGATGATTATCACAAATATGACTGGTGTAAGCTTGTGTCTGAAGGCTAATCCTTTAAGGCTCACAGAAATAGAACTTTATTGATGTTTCTAGTGCATCACAATCATTGTTACATTTTAATGCTGAACTCTTAAAAAATACAGTGTGGAATTTTTCCTGCTTGCTGCTCCATAAAACCTAAAAACTTGTTCATCTTGGCACTTGAGTCATGTTTTTTACAGTCACAGTGAGGATGAGAGTGATGGTGTGACACATGTACTTGGTCAAAGCCACTAAATCTGCAGCTCATGCTCCAGTTTGCCCTTTTTAGCTCAGTGCTCTGCTTTGTTTGAGTCCTACCTGCTGTTTCAGGTAATGCATTCAAATTCAGCCGTCCATTTGACAAAGAAGCTCCAAATCAGCTACAAGCCGTGTAAAGTGAGGTTGTATAAATCTTTACTGTTATGAGAGGAAATGTTATGTTATTTATTGTTATCTTTAAACTAAAGAAATCCAACTTTAAAAAGGAACACTTTTGTTAAAAACTATAAAGTTGGAATGATGACCTCAAAACACAGCCTGTTTTCTACATATCAAACAGCTTGTAAAGATTTTCAACAAATTTTTTTGAGATCAACACAAGATCTTCAAACATTTTTGAATAGACTGATATATGTAAAAAGATTGTTTATGTCAACGTGTCCTTAAACTCCCCTTGAAACAAAAAAGTAACTTGGAAAATCTTTACTGAAAAGTTTGATAAGACTCTTATGTGCTTTAAAAAACTATAGAGATTCTTTCATTGCTTGCCCTTCAAAAAAGGTTAAGGAATTTCACAAAACAACAACAGAGCGAACAGAGGCTTGGTTTCAGCAGCTTTAGCATCCATTATATCTTCTAGCAATCTTCTCTGACATATCCTGACAATGAAAAACTTGTGGTATTATAAGCAGGAAAAGGTAACCACAAAGGTTTTGGGACTGTGTATCTGTGCGTCTTCATGGGAGCAGTAAAGAAAGGATAAAAAAACAGAAAATCATGGACTTCCGGTTGAACAGAGGAAGTGATGGCAGCATAACACGTTGGGTTCCTGACAGCACGGTGTAATTTCTGCCCGATAAAACTCAAATTTACTTATTGACATAGCTATCTGAGCATAGACACTACGGGCGATCAAAAATGCCCCAGAAGGGAAGGAAAAGCACAGTAGAATAAAGTACAGGTTGAGGAGGATGATGGTCAGCTGTCGAAAGCTAACAGCAAAATGGAGGATGACACTGTCATAATTTGTGGGTGTTTTTGGGTTCTTCTTCTTCTTCTTCTAATAATAATAATAATAATAATATTATTATTATTATTATGAATTGTGCTTCTGTTATTTTCCTAGTCATGCTTTAGTTTTTGTCTTCTAGTTCATGTTTTGTCAAGTTAGGTTTTTGGATCTGGTTATGCTTTAGTTTCATGTTTTTCTAGTTATGTTTCTATTAGTTTGTATCCTTGAATTTCTGTTTTGCTCCAGTCACGTTGTGTTCTCTCCTGTCTGTCAATTAACTTCATTCGGTTCACCTGCACCTAGCATTCAGTCTGCTCGTTTCACCTGGTTCTTGTTCCATATATACACATCTGTTTTGTTCATTCCTCGCGGAAACATTATGGATCACTTCACTCTGTTGTTGTTTCGACTCATGTCAAGTTTTTGCCAAGCCTGTCTTGCCTGCCTGTCCATGTCTGTTTTTGCCACCACCTGCTGAAGTAGGTTTCATTTATTAAATCAGTTTATTCACCTACCGTCATGCTGCCTGTCCGTCTGCATTCCGGGGTCCTCCACTACACTACCCCTGACAGACACAGAGCCTAATTCTGAGTACGTGAGTCTTATTCTGAGCTGCGAGAATATAGAAAGGATTTCAGTCAGCAACTAAGTGGCATAATAGAAGACATAAACAAGATCCTCAAGCGCATGGAGGAAGCAGAGCAGCGGATTAACACCGTAGAGGAACGCATTCAATCCTCGGAGGAGGTCTTAACAGAGCTCGTGAGGCCACAAATGCTAATGGCGGCCAAGTTAACAGACTTGTCAGGGTGCACACGGTGTGAAAATGTCGCAATACATGGAGTAACGGAGGGAGTTGAAAACGATTTGACATCAGTAATAGTTTTCGTGGAGGATTTATTGATGAATGGACTGGAGCGTTTCCTTAACATTGAGAGGGTGCGCTTGCATCGACACCACCAAAAGAGGACCCCCGAGAACAATCGTGGCTAAATTACAGGATGAAAGATACAGTATTATTAGTAGAGCTTGGCAGAAGAGACTTTCAAGAAGAAAGACTTCAGCTGGACCACAATTACGCATCAGAGTTGCTGAGAAACAAAAAGAGTACGCTAAAGCAAAAGCTGCACTGAAAGGGAAAAATATGAAGTTTCCAAACCCTTACCCGGCAAGAATGAGAGTGTTTTTTCAGGACAGAACAGTGGTCTATGGATCAGCACAAGAGGCTACGTCAGATCTGGTAAAGAAAGCCATCCCAGTGACAATTCTGAAAAAGTCTACCTCCCTTTTGAATCAAATCAACCAGATGACCTGGCAAACCAGTGGAAAAAGGAGGAAATACGGGAAAAGCCGGGTCAGCAAGAGACTACAAGGAGTGGCTCCAGTCATTCCAGTGACAGGAGCAGGGAAGTAACTGAATCTGCCTTCTGTGGATTAGAGTAAAGTTACATTTGCTCTAAGAAACACTGTAATAATTTATTTATTTTTTTCTTTCCTGCACTTTAGTACTAAATATACCCGATTACAAACTCCCGAACTTCTCTTCAATGTGATGGAAATGTATTTTCAAGAACAATATTAATGCTGAAAAGTATAAAGTGGGTGAAAAATCTTAATAAGTACTGCTTGGACAGACAAAATGAAGCCAAAACAATATCAGTGAACTTTGCATGCGACAGCCTGTCATCTTGATCTTTTTACAGTAGGATGTAATTACCATGTTGAAAAACAAAGTTATGGGCATGAAGCGGTGAAAATTAATGTCAGGACTCACCTTACTTGGCTTGATGAACATCTGAGTCAGCTTTATAGCTGAAGAGGGCACTCCCACACGGCAAAGGAAAGGAGACTTACCCTCTACACTCTCACACCATCAGAGTCACAAGGCTACATTTCAGGCCTTACTTTTGGAAGTCAAGATGGTCATTTTTTATCTTTTGTTCAGCTGTTTTATTGTGTTAATTGTGTTCAATGTCTTTTCTGTTGCCACAGTTCATTGTGGCAACAGGGATAAAGTTTACGACCCAGGTAAACTTATTTTTGGGGGTTTAAAAAATTGTCTTACACTTTATAAATGCAAAGTCCTAAATTTATTACATACAATGTAAATAGTTAAGTCCAATTAAGAGAAGCAAGAGAAGCAAGACCGAGATTCAGAACATTCTAAATTGGAAAGATGTGGGTTTAACCAGTATTCATCATTTTATAACCAGGGTCCTGAAAGAAGGGTTGCGATTTTAATTTCCCAAAAATTTTAATTTGAGTCCATGTATGAAAAGACAGATATTGAAGGGGTACTTATTCGGGAATACCTGGAGGAAGTTCTAATCACTATTTCAAATGTTTATGCACCACCAGGATCTGTATGTAAATTTTATAAACATATATTTTAACTAATAATATCAGAGGCTCAAGGGTTACTCATTTGCGGGGGTTATTTTAATATTAGATTTATTTCATCTATGGATACTACTAGACCTCACTATTCCAGTGAAAAAAAAAAAAAAAAAAGAAACATAAATTTAATTATGATGGATACAAGGACAGAGCTGAATCCAACAAAGAGAGATTACACCTTTTTTTCTCATCCTCACTCTGTATATTCCAGACTTGATTACCTTCTCATGTTTCAAAAGGATGTAGGTAGGGTACATAGTTGTACTATTGGATCCATGGATTTGTCTGACCATAGCCCAGTTTATATCGCTTTACAATTACATTCTGAAAAGAAGAGATACAAATTGGAGACTAAACATCAGGTTATTAAATCAAATGAAGGATCAAATAAGGGCAGATATTACAAATTATTTTGAGGAAAATGAAAATGGGGAGGTGTTAATGCCAATTCTTTGGGATGCATTAAAGGATGTCTTAAGGGGTAGAATTATTGGCTATTGCTCTAATATGAAGAATCAAAGAAGTAAAATTTAGACAGGCTTCAATTAAAACATAAAAATCTATAGAACACCCATAAAATGGCACAAAAGGATATAAATTTAACCAGACAAAAAATGAAATAAATGAAATATACTCATATGATATAAAAGAGAAAGCTAATTTTTCTAAAACAAAGATAATATGAAGCAGGTGGGAAATTGGCTAAACTATTGGCATATAAATTAAAGAAACAACAAGCAGACAGCACAATATACAAAGTAAAGGACCCAATAATAAATTATTTATGCCATAATTTAACAGCTATACCACAGTCATTTGAATAACACTATAAATATGTGTACACATAGCCCGAAAAGACAAAAATGGACACCTTTCTTGATCTTTTAAATTTGTCTGAAGTAAAAGATGACCAGAGTAAGCCTTAAAAACAATAAATAACAGATGAAGCAAAAGGGCTATTTCAAATCTAAAACCCAAAAAGGCAGTAGGACCAGATGGTTGTCTATCTGAGTGGTATAAGGAATTGAAAGATCTGTTAATCCTGGTAATGAGAAAAAGATTTAATCACATTCTCAAAACAGTTGAGACACCTCCCTCCTGGAAAGAGGTGGTCATCTCCTTGATACCTAAAGAAGGAAAAGATAAACTTAATTGCAGAGGTGGGTAATCCAGGACTGGGAAAGTAAAAGCTGTTGGAATTATGATTATTGATTAATTAATATTTATCAAGAATTATAATTAAAAATCATAATTTGACTAAATTAATTTCTTAAACAAAATCCTCAATTATGAATCGAAACCAAAGTTGTCCTCTGGTGTTGTAATTATGGCTCAAGGCCTTTGGTAATTACAATTATTAAATGTCACTGTGTAATCAACCGTTTCTGCCGAAACGTGGGGAACTTTAACCTTATTTTGACTGACAAATCACTCTTGCACAAAATAAACACAAAACGCCTTCTCTTTATCTACGTGAAAATTTATTAAACCAATCA
>JAHUTJ010009192.1:10045-23827 GCA_036250325.1 Characodon lateralis | reverse complement strand
ACAAAACGTGGCTGCGGCAAAAACAGAGACTCTAATAAACAAACTAGAAAAACATGAAGCTAAAGCATAACCAGATCCAAAAACCAAACTTGACAAAACATGAACAAGACAACAAAACTAAAGCATGACTAGGAAAATAACAGAAGCATGATTTAAAATCTAAGAATAATAATAATAAAAGAACGAGTCAAAACCTTAACTGTGAAAAACATAAGAAAAAAACAGAAACCAAAAACCAAACAACCCTACATCATGACACCATAGGTCACACTGCATTGCATTCTGGGATTGTTGGGGGCTTACTGTCAGCTTTGCTAAACAGCAGTGTATAGGTGGAAAAAAATAGAATAAAGAAGAGAAAAATTAAAGGAGAATAATTGTATTTATTGGAACAAAATGAGGCTTTCAAACATTTCAACAACATTCGTTTGAGCTTCCACAGTGGTCCCCTTTTGCTCCCTCATTTTTAGTTTTGCACACATTCATGAAATTTTAACATCTGTCCGCAAACATGCACAAAGGAAACACAACTTGATGAGAGGTGTAATTTTCTCACCATTACATTAAAACACCAAAGTGATAGGTACCTTCGGTTTGAAGTAACGCTCCAATTCCCTATTATACAGTATACAGTCTTCAGAATGCTCTGGTTTGTCTGTTTAACTTATCAGGTTGACTGATTTCTAGAAGTAAAGGAATGGTAGCTAAATGTCTGCTGATGCCCAGCAAGACAGCCATAGTAATGAAACAAGGTTTTTTGCCTAGCTGCCAAGCTGTTAAGTGTATATTTCAGAGCTTCAAGACAGAAGATGAACTGGGACACAACTTCCTTTAAGCCTTCACAATAAGAGTCCTTAGACTATAGACGGCTTACACCATTCTTTCTTACAGGTGAATCATGACAGAGATATATGTTGGCAAAATTGTACAAACTATTCAGTCTGTTAAGAAATTTTCTTAAGCCTAAAAGCTCTGTTATATGTTTTTCTTTAAACACTTTGTTTTAATATTGGGAAATTGTAATCATGATCTAGCTGTAGAAAATTGTGCTTTTTGATTTTTTTCCACATTTGTACCCAGCTTAATACTTCCTTCTGCACAACTTTTAAACCCTACCTTTTTAATTGAGACTTATCTTTCATGAAAAAGTTTCTTGTAGTCTTTTTAGGTCAAAAGAAAACTCGGTTTAAAAAAGGTCAAGTATAAGCACTAAAAATGCAGCCAATGTCCAAAAAACCTTTAGAAAAAAAAACATCTTTTGAAAATCATTGCAACAGAACACTTTCCTAGCTTGCAAGAAAGTCTGTCTCCTTTGAAGCAAAATGCAAAGAGATGAGAGCTGACTCAAGACATTTTCAGAGTCGTTAATTTATTTGTGTTTTCGAGGAATGCTACTTTCCCATTAGCAAAGTTACTAAAAACCTCTCTTACCACTCTTTCTTCTCTCTCTGATTCATTGTTTAAACAGCAACATGCTAAAATTATTTCTTGTATAGTCTGGCATGTACAGCAAACAAAGATGGTCTGACTTATTTATTTTGATGCATCAAACCTGACCCCTAGTCATATTTCGCCACAGCAGCCAAATGCCAACCCTTAAAGCAAAGCTAATCACTTTTGATTTATTTCATACCTTCATTTGATTTTGAAGGCTGTTTTAGGGTAATCAGATTTTGACAGTGAATCCTATGCTGTGGCTGAGCTGTTTACATAGCTCCGCTGGAAACATGCTGACACTACGGAGAGCTGGGAGGAAGGGCCTTGACTCTATACCGTCTGAACAGTATCCGTTTGTGGGGAGGGACAGGTTAAAGAGAGGAAGAATAAGTTAGTTGGAGTGAAAAGGTATACAACGCCCTCTGCATTGAGTGCCTTTATTGACACCCCTGGTTAAGATAAGCTAAAAGCCTGAAAATAAAATTAATCTTTTATTGCTGTGGCATAACCTCACACCACAATATTGATGCAATTTTCTTCCGGTGAGTTTTCAGATTTGTTCTTACTTACAGTCCTGCTTACTGTGTTTGGTGGCAAAATAAACTGGGTCTCCCTCTGGCCTTGTTCATCACAGTTCCATTTCTTAACTTATTAATAAATTATCTGATTGTAAGTATGGGAGAGTTTAGGAGAGCTTATAAACAGCTGCAGCCATTATTTGACTTATAAAGATCAACATACATCTGATTTACTTGAATGCCATGCGTCTTTCCCACTTTGAAGTGTGGCTAAAAGAAATAAGCCTTTGGGCCACGTCCTATTTATACTCCAGTGTGCTCCTTGATACTCGATCAACCTAAAGTGTTAAAGTATATGTTAAAAATGTTTCAGTTGCATTTATTGTATTAGATACATCTTGTGTAAATTGTAATTGACATAATAAGTGCCCCCTCCCCATGGACAAATGTACTCCACTTAAATGTTGGATTTTTCTAAAATTTTCAATGAGAGATCATTAATTTGTTTAATTTGCCTCCTGGGGGAGGCATCCAGGGGCATCCGATACATATGCCCGAGCCACCTCAAATGACTCCTCTCGATGTGGAGGAGTAGTGGCTCTACTCTGAGCTCCTTCCGGATGGCCGAGCTCCTCACCCTATCTCTAAGGGAGTGCCCGGCCACCCGACGGAGGAAGCTCATTTCAGCTGCTTGTATCCGGGATCTCGTTCTTTCAGTCGTGACCCAAAGTTCATGCCTATAGTTGAGGGTAGCAATGTAGACCGACCGGTAAATGGAAAGCTTTGCTCACTCGTGAACAAGACCCCGAGATACTTGAGCACATTACCACCCACCTCTGCTTGCACACATATACCCCGCTCTGTAGGAACCTATCTTTAATAATGTATGCCTCTCCCCACGTTTAAACTTCACTATAACCCTTTACGACATAAACCATCTCAACTGCACCTAGTTTCTGCTGTTACTGAACAGGAGTCTGATGCAGGCAGGTAGTGAGAGTTTGCAGGTACAGCAGAGACAAACAGAGGAACAAATGTGCTGTTGTATTGCCTTCTGACTATTGTAAAGTAAAGCAGATTGGTCATTTTAAAAGCAAACAAATATTTTAGCTAAATTTCATACTCATTTTGCTTTCTGTAAACAAAAAACATTAAATAAAATCGAAAAAATATTAAAATGTAAGTGTTGTGTAGTGGTGCAGTTAGCACTGTTGCCTTGCAGTAAGAAGGTCCCAGTCTGGGATCTTTCTGCATGCTTGCTCTTGTAATGCGTGAGTTCTCTCTGGCTACTCCAACTTTCTCCCACAGTCCACAAACATTGACTGGTCCCAGGGTGTGTACACATGGTTGTTTGTCCTGTGTGTCTCTGTGTTGCTCAGTTGGTGCGGGAGGGTGTGCTATAGCTCCGCCTTGATAGCACCCACAAAAAAAATCGAGTAGGTTCTTTTTTTTTCGATTTGATGCAATATTTCATAATGTCTGATTGTGATTATATTTAATCTAAAAAGCAAAATGAATCCCTTACAAACAGTCAATTATAATGAATAGAGTTATGAATTAACATAAGACATCAGACAATCGGAAATTATGTCTGATGCAATGGAAATGATGTTATTCACAATGGCGTCTATAAATTAATACCTGCATCTTTGATGTTTCATGCTACATCAGTGAGCATTGAGAGCGGTTTCTCTGGTTTGTCTTGTTGGAAAAAACTACCTGAGGAACAGCAACAGGGACAGTTGAACAACAGACCCTGGGCCAATACAGAATTATTGATGCCTTTGCCCTCTATCACAAACACATGGGCATCTTCCTGGTGTGAAGACATCTGATACTAAGTGAAGAAAATGTCTCTATTACCTAATAATAACATTTAGTGTTGCAGAACAGGTTTGCGTCTAAATAAATGGTTTGCAATGGTCAATGGTTTTTGCATGGTGTCATTGACAGGCCAGAGATTGTCCATATATTTATTAGGCTAACTGTTGGTTATTGCAAGGTATGTTGAAGAGAAATGTAGGGACCGATGGACAAGATCAGAGCAAAGCATTTTCAACAAATTGGCAAGCTCCATCATAGCACCTGTAAAAAAACATTCTGGTGTGACAACGATATCCTGTATTCTCCATGTGTGGACTAGGCGTAAGACAAGCTTTTCTTCCAAAGAAAACATCCAGGAATGATTAAATTCTCCCAAGATCTTGTGAGAGAATGTGTTGTGGTCTGATAAAACTGACATTGAGGTTTTGGTAAAGGTGAATGTAATTATGAATAATTCCAAACTTGGACCAGTTTTAGTCCAAAACCAACAGCTGTTCGCTAGAAAGCTGAAGTAGAGGTATTTAATTTTTCATCACCACAGTGAGTCCAAACATAAAATCAAACCAACACACAAATGACCTTTAAATAGCTTTAAAAATGATCTCCATCAACATCCAGTCTTTTGAGAAGGACAGTGAACAAAAAACCAAGAAGGAATGTTTTATTTGCTTCATTCTGTTGGAGGGTTAATCCTGGAAAATGAGTTTCCTAGACTGCAAAAAATTAAATGCTAGCAATGCTAAATGTACAACAAATACATGTTGGAAAAAGTTAAAATCAATGGCAGATCCTACTGCTCTGTTGTCACAAAAGCGTTTATCTGTTCTCCTCCCAGAAGCCCTCTCTGCAACTGCTCGAACAAAAGGCCCCGGGGTCCCTGACTGGAGAAAAAAGGAGAACAAGACATGGTTGTGAACTTTCCAGTGCAAGGCAAGCAGGAGTATCGAACAATTCACAACAAGTCGCATCAAAAACCTAAAAAGTTTAGAGAGCCTAATCAATTTACCAAAAAAGGGTTTTATTTGACTGCAGAGCTAAAGTCAAATCTTTGAAAAGCAGAGGCTGACATTTCTAGAAAAAGAATTAAAAAAAAGGCATGTACTGAACCCACGTCTTTCTGTTCCTTTGGTCTTTGTTTGTAGAGGCTTTGAACATGGAGGAGGAGGTAGTTGGCTTCGAGAATCAACCGCAAGTAATGTGCACACACACAAGCACACACACACGCTTGTTCAGTGTTTAAAAGAAATGTATAACGCTGTTAGATATTATTTTAAGTCAAGGTACTGATTCCAATGCCAAATGTCAAATCAGATGTAGATGACTAGGAGGGATTTTCATGCTAATGAGGTGGTTAATATTCTGATGATATGTCTACATGGAGTGTGTTTTTTACATCCTCAACAGAAGGTGTGTGTGTCTCCCTCTTCGCACAGACAGACACGGGGATGGTGCACCCAGGGGCAAGCAAGGGCCTGTGCTGGCTCGACGGGAGCGCGCTTACCGTTTTTACCGCAGGAAGTAAGACAAAAAGAGCAGCGGCAGGAATGTTTATGAATACCTCCAGTCCCCAAAGAGCTGCAGGCTGACCTGATTATCACCTGCGTGTAATTCCACAGTCAGGGAGGAGCTGCAGCTCCTGGAGGAGAAGGGGGAGGTTGAATGAAAGGTGTGTGTATTCCATCACTGATAGGTATCATTAAACATCATTAGAGGGTTGGATAAGTCTCATGCCACTCTTATTTTGTGTGCAAGATTGTTTTTTTTTTATTTTTCTGTTTTTGTAAGACGCACTCCAGGAAGATCACACATGGCACAGCCCCAAAGATACATGCAGACGTTAAAACACACATTTAGTTAAAAAACAGAACAACAAAAAGGCAGGTATTTATCAGTCAAGCTTGTTTTGTTGTTGTATGCATTCCTTTGACATGAGCTCTGACTGCGGCCTTTTGTGAAAGAGGAAATCACATAGCGGGGCTAACAGGAGCAAGAGCTCCAACCCCCTGCAGCATATACAAACAGAAATAAACCCAGGCCGCCTGTATCTAACAATAGGACAGCAACTTTTTCTTTAAGGCTACAGCAAAGTTTGAGGAGTCATTTAAAAGGGTTGTGTACATTTGCTTCTTGTGTATTCAGGGGTGGCTGACATTCTCCTATTCATTTCCCCAGACTCGGTTTGTGTTTAGTATTCACTGCCAGGATGTGTCACAAGTGATTCTGTTGATCAGCTGTGGGATTTGTAAGCCGATCGAGGGAAGCCACGGTTTAACGGGTTCAATGTGTTTCAAAAAGGGAACGCAGTGAGGAGAACCAGATCCTTAGTCCGTCCAGGCATCTACACTGTGTTGCAAGCACAATCACAAAACAGTTCTATCTGTCAGGGGGTTCAATGTGCTGACCAGTTGGCACAATAGATCAGAGGAGGCTATAGCATAGCTGGGTGCTGCCATCTTCTGGCCAGGCACCACAGGAGAAAATTAGATACGTCATTGATTTTTATTCATGTTTTACTACTAAACCCTTTATAAATAAAAACACATCTTTAATATCTCAATTTGCAGCCTTCCTTCGTAAAACTGCTTGATTAAAACCAGTGCACTTTGACTTACCCTCCTGACCCAGCCCTGGGTCAAATATGTACCCATCCAATCTGAGTTGAAAAATGCCTTTTTTACATTAAGCTTACCAAAGAGAGGACTGAAAAGACCAAATTAGAACCTGAATTGCTGAACAAATAATATGTGGTTTGAAATGAAAGATCCTTGTAGGGTCACAGGTTTCTATTTCCAGCAGAAATAGGGTACACCCTGAACTGAGTACACAAAACTTAAACCTAAGAACAAGTTAAAGTGACACAAATTCTTCTAGATTATTGGAGGAAGCAATCAGTGCACTCTGGAAAACTTTCAAACTCCACACAGATACCCCCGCAATGATCCAATCAGCAGTCATACCAGCTGCCCCACTTGGTACGCCTGCATGTTTTTTTCCTTTAAGTATAATTCAGCATTTAAAATTACAGGAATAAAGAAATTAAAGAACCTACATACTCAAAATCTTACTCAGTATATAACCCTGATTTAAATATTGCTTGTCTCTATTAGGCATGGGCTGGTATGAGATTGTCTCAGTACAACCTTAAGAAAAAGTACTATAGTTTTATGGTATCACATTATGATATTTTACGGTATCCAATTTTTAACACAAACGTTTAAAGTAAAATACAGAACATGATGTAAGTGCTTTTATTTAAAGTGCTGCTTAATATGCATATTAATTAGCAGGCCTAAATTAATAATATCTGTAACATTTATTTATTGCTTTAATTTTCATATAGACACCAAGGGAGTAAGGGAAAAATAATCATGACACTGTATTACCAATCAGCTTCTTTCAGCTAATAAGCTTTTAAATATAAAGCTATAAATTCTGGTTGGGTTGGTGGAAGCTGAAACAATTTTTGTTGCTTATTTTTGGATTGTTAAAATTGTTAAGATGGATTGTTTTCCTAATGTTGTGGATAAAATGTTTATAGTTCATTGTGAATGTTTTGGACTCTTAAGCTGATCATAATGGTAAAGACAGAACCAGAATTAAACTCAAAAACTAAAATACATAAATACATTTTAAAAACTTAAGTAACTCCCTGAGAATGTCTCTTCTGGGTCAGTTTGGCCAGATCCAGACCTAGATAAAGGAGAAGCCCTCAAATTTTGATTTAAAAAAAATATTTTTCACCCACTTTTCATCTAAACCACAGGTTTATTTCGCTGTCCCACAATTACACGCAGCCATACAATTAGAGGATGACGCCATTTATCGTCTTTTGATTTTTAGGACAGCCAATAGTTACTTTCTTTGCCCAGGAGTGTGAACCTGCAGGCATCTTCTTAGAGAGATGCTGCTAACTGTGCTATAATGAGACTGACCCTTGAGGTTCCACACAATAATTTCCAAAATGTTAACTTCAGTTTTTGACCCAAGGAAGAAAAATATGGGGAAGTGTCCAAGCTGGAATTCAGGTCACTCAGGCTCTTTCTCTGATCTGTCATTGAAAGCACTTTAAACCAAGGAAATGGTTTGATGGAAGACATAAGCAGTTTTGAAACTTAAACCTTCCTTAATAATGAAAACCAGTTCTTTGCCAAATTATGAATGTTGAACATACTGTCTCTACCAGTTGACTGCCTACCTACAAGGCAAATAAAAAGTTAATGTTAAGTGAACAAACTCAGACTAAAGTCATAAACAAAAACCTCTGAGCTGAATATTATTATTATAAACTCCTGAGGAGGAGGGTTGTTGAAATATGATCAGGTTCATTTTCAGTCCAAAATGGCAGTCTGTAAAAAACAAGAAGGCTTCTTCTAGCTTATTATCCAAACAAATAACTTGGTCCACAATGTTTGACCTGGGATTTAGTTAAGCTGCCCAACTTCTGTTGTAACAGCATAAACCAGCATTTGGGTTAAAGAAATAACCCAGCAATTCCTAGAGTGTACAATGAAATTTCAACACCTCTCTGTTCCACAATCTCTTTTCAGTATCAGAGCTTTGCAATTCTTTAATCTTACGTTGAGAAGAGATCCCAGGTGAGTGACTCATAAAACTTTAAATTCTAAGTAAACTGTATTTTTTACAGCAGAATATGCTGTATGTCCTCTGGTGATTGTACACTAAACAGCTCAGCAAGCAGCAGTGGCGGAGAAAAGCTCCTGGCTACCTTTCTCCACCCCCGGAGTGAACGCATCAAGCTAATATGTGGCGACACGTTGTGAGTTATTGCGCTGAGTACCAGGCCGCTGGTTCTGCTCACAGGCCTGGTTTGATCTTTTATTTACACTCCTTTTTGCTCAGGATTTCAGGACAATTTTCTCAGCTCTTTACAGTCAACAAACTACAAAGCAAGGCGCCCATCTCTGGGAGGCATGCCGAATAGAGGAAAAAAGAGACCGCTGCTTTGGCTGTGTGCTTCAAAAGTAACCATAAAAACGGAGGAAAACCAAAAACGGTGTAACTGCTTTGGACTACGTGCTGCCCTTGTAAATAGGCTGTAAGAGCGTGACATCTTGGGAAGGAAAGGTCAGCGGGTTAAATGAATCAGAGAGGTCTGTAAAAGAAGAAGAGGCTAACAGACTGGGAGACCATTACAGGTGTAGGACAAACCATTTTGACTGCTAGTACTGTTGCATATTTACTCAAGAGGCTGTCAGAGAGAAAGAGCCAGTACCTAAAACTATTATTCCACCATTAGTTTTCTGCAGGTCACGATTGTGGCATAATGCAATAGCATTCATCTATTTCATTCATTTTAGTTCTTAGAGAGCGACACACAATTTAATTACCCACCCTGCTCTTTGGCGATGGGAGCGGCAGCATGTGCCTCACCCCCTCCCATGGCTCGCTCAGTTCTCGTAAAGGATCAAGGGTGCCGAAACAATGATGGATAGAGTCTGAAAAGTGCATTATTTCTGATGCATTTTTGATTATTTCTACCCTTTTCCTTTTTTCCCAGGTAATGCAATACGCCTGATATCCTCTGAGTTCTGTCAGAGACATGGATATTGCAACAGCTCAGCCATCACTTTCTATTGGCAGAAAAGTCATTGTTTCTGAAATAAGGGTTACTCTGTTTTTTTTTTATAGCTCCTTTACTCTTTTTCTCCATTTTTTTGTCTGCGTGCTGTCTGTGTGTCTGTCTTTCTTCACAAGCCTTTGTGATTCTGTCTGTCTCTGTGTCTCCAGCTTGGAGACATTCTCATTTGGACTAGTGCCTTGAAAGCCCCAACAGACTGCCACAATAGTTCCTCATCAAAACAATTTCAAGGACCTCTTCAAAGTGAATGAATCAATAAGTGCTCATATGTGGGGTTAAAGCAGAGGTTACGCAGATTTTTTTCAACTCCAGACACTCCCTTAACCCCTACATGGAAGCCAATGCCAACAGCTTCCTGTTTGGTTAATCCAATTCATTCTTTAAATAGAGAATATCAATCTCTCTAAATATAACCCTATTTCCCCCCTCCACCACTACCACCATACACAAAAATATGTAGCCAATAAAAAGAAAAGCAGGAAGTCCAGAGCAAACCTTTGGGCTAATACTCTTACTGTATGTCTAAACTTGGTTCACCCACAATCAAACAATGCAAATGTCTATGATGTTTTAGATGTAGATGCTCCCAGCAAGCATTGATCAGCACCGCCCTCAGAGCTCCTCTCAAACAAAAAACTGAGTGCAGTTCTCTTTGTACGTAATCCTCACACTGTTAGACACAGCCTTTTCCTACAAATAATTATAGTTTTAACTTTGAACAAGGTATTGTTGAAAGTTACATAAAGTATTTCAGACATCTATAAACAATAGTGATTATTTTGTTTTAGTACAAAAAACCCTTTGCCCTTAATCATGACTGCATATGAAATGTATACAGATCTCTGTGCATTACAATGAAATGAATTGTGTATTGGTGCAATTATGTTTTTTAACTAGTTTCACAAATTTCACAATCTTTACTTTTGAACAGCAGTTTGATCTGCAGAAGACAGCTATGAATTCACACATCATAGGTTAGAAACATGTGAAAAAGATGGGGTACAACATGACCAAAAAAGAGCTGGAGTATGAAATGGCATAGGGCCAAAAGGAAATTTCCAATGGTTTATTACTGTTTTGCAAATTAAAAGTTTTTATTTCCATTCAAGCTCATGTCAGAGCTATTTGCGAGCCACATGTGTTGAAGACCCTTGAGGTATGCAATTATAACAAATTATTACAGACATTTTTACTAGAAATGATTTGCAGTCAACTTGGTGATGAAAATTCTCTCCAGAATTCATCAAAGTACCAAGAGAAATAGGATGATGGTTAAATTTGGGTACAAATTTGTTTATAATAGGTTGGGATGAAACGGCAATGTATGGATATGAACTGGGGCTGAGTACCGCTGAACGGCCTAATTGATCCAATTTTGTAGTCACATTGGTAGGTCACTTGCAGAATCTAATCACCATTCCTGAAAATGGTAATCCTTAAATTCAAAACCACAGTTTTTCCTATTCCACAAAGAATAGTCATTTTCTGTCATCTCTTAACTTCATAATGGGGAAACAAAGTGCAAACTCATACAGTTTTGCAACAGTGGCTGATTTTTTACTTCCTGAAAAGCCCTAATGTTCTTCTTTGGGGTTATTTCTTCAGTTATGTATATGTTTTATGTACTTATATTACTCTTTCTTTAATAATGTGTTTTTATCATCAGCTTTTCTTTGTTTAAACTCATCACATGATCAGTTTGCATAGTTATTTTATATATTTCTTCCCAGCCAGTTGTACATTACTTGTAAATGTACATGTTCAACACCTTTCATTTACCTTTAACTGATCTATAGTTCCAGATTTTTAAAAACTTTTCAGACGTGTGGCGGCCCTTCGCAACAAGAATTCGGGTTCAGCTGGGCACCATAAACTGCGCTGGTGGGATGCTCTTTTTCTCTGATGAGACTTGCACCTTCTTCTCAGTTGTCTTGCATATTAGCAGTCTACCACAATTTTCTTTGATTCAGTCCAAAGCTTTACACGTGCAGAGTTGTACTACACCAAGAGGTCACCAGAGCAGCTGAGACAGTCCAGGTGAGCTTGGCAGGAGAACGCAGATGGCAAATCTTTTCCAGGTGAGACGTCTCATCTTGGCATCCCACTTCACACAAAAACACAGTGTCACCACGTAAGGTAGTAATATGCAGCACACAGCTTTGGCTGGGCTCCATCAAACTGGCAGCAGCCTCTTTTTTGTGTAATTTACTCTGGAAAAATGCTGATCAGTCATTGTTTAATTAGTGCTTGTGAAGGATAATGATTTAGGCTAAGACCCGAGTGTGCAGAATGTAAATTGATTTCCTGATGTTTTAATGAAACTTTATTATAGCTTTATTGTGTTGTCTTACATTTAGTCGACTCTGTCTTAAATCAACTGCTGCCCATTTATTTAGGAATGACGTGATGGCATTATGTTCATGGTCCTGGAGGTTATCTGTGCAAACGATTGAACTCAGACGATTCTTAATAGAAAATAGTCTAAATTTCCAGCTGATAATAGTGTTAGCCCTTTATCTGTTTCTAAATTAGTTTTGAACATGTATGAAATGCAGAACTTATTTTGCTAATATTCTTCAAAACGTAATGTATGATTTTTTTTATTTACCTTGCAGAATCTTTAGGCTCTCTGCTTTCTTTGAGAATCTCAGATGTTTGCAAACATTACTGACAAGTCCTCTGCAGTGACATTTTCTCAGAGGGTGATCGTGGCTTGACAACTATGTTGAGGTGATGGTGCTTTGCTGTTGTACTCACTAGGAGAAAATTGATCAGGTTAATGTTTTTTAGGGAGTGCACAGACTCTAAAGGTCAGGCTGTTACTTTGTTACTTTGATAATTACTTTGGTAATTACTCCACAAACATTCACTTTTAAAGTTTTCCTAAGATCTATCTTGTAAATACATTTATACAGATTCTCATATTTCTAATTCACTAAGAATATAAGACCCACTCAAGTTCCTTAATCTAGCCTTAAGCAACATGGCCCGAACCCCAGTCTTAGTTTTGTCCCAATAAAAAAACTAATTACTGAAATGAAAACTAAAACCAGTTTCCACAGTCCAACAAAGAACATCAAAAAAAGATTTGGAAATCGTGGTCAAAGAGTCCTACTTTTTCTTCAAGAGTTGTTTTAAAATACATTATGGCAACAAGATGACAGCAAAATGTATTAAACTTCTGAAGAAAACAGCTGATTCTTAACAAATCAATATATTTTATTAACTGAAATGTCAAGTACTGATAACAATGAAATCTTTGTTATACTGTTTGGGAGAACATCACAGAAGCATATATTTAGACATTTTCATCTGAGCTTTACGTATATTATTAGGAACATTTATTAATCCTTAAACACTTGTTAGAATTTGTGTCTAAAATACTCTAACCATTATTAGTAGACACGTTAAACAATAAAAACAATAATGAAACAGGTACTGTTGATAACAATTAATAATTATTATTTCAATTAAGCAAGAGATCAAAAACAGAAAATATATGGCAGGCGGTATAGTCTATTAGTTGGCTCTTTATATGTTAGCTAAAACATTAACTAGGTTAACCTATTTGCTATGAGGCTAAAATATGAGTTAATAGCCAACCTCCAGACACTGTTTTTTTTTTCTTTTTGCTAGGATATGAGAAATGCAATTTCTGTTGGAGAATTGTTTAGGACAACCCCTACAATTATTCCCCCTTAAAATAATTTAAATTACACATACGCATATCACATGATTAGAAAAACATTACTCTGAATTTTGAAGGTTCTTTTTTTTATTGCAAAATAACAAGATACAAAACAAAACTAGGGCAAATTGTAATATCACAAATCAACCCAACATCAGCTCAGATTAAGCTAGACTTTCTGTCAAAAATTGGAACAAAAACAATAAAACTGAGCACCAATAAGACAGCAGTAAATAAATAAAAGCCATAACATAAAATAAAAAGAAATAAAACATAGGTTCCAGTGCATTTGGGACATTGAACATCATATATTTTGTACACTTGAAGTGTAGCAAGTATATAAAGAGAAGGACTAACAAAACATAACTTAATAAAATTAGACAAAGGGCATTCTCGCATCAGGTTAAATTCTTCCAGCTTAGTTTTAACCAGTCTCAGAGACTTAGAACATAAATCAAAATTGTTTTTCCAATGACTAAATGTGGGCTTAGTTTTTTTTAAATACCTACATTAATGAATTAGGAATTTTCCCATCAATATAAGAAAGTTTCCCAAATGCTTAAATGATTTGTTTACACCATTGTGTCACACAGTGGAGACAGTACAATGTTCTTTAAACGTAGCCAGCTTTGGACATCTGTTCAGAATGGAAGAATTTGATCACATAAAAAATTAAATGTTTCAACTCTTCCCGTTTCTCAGTCAAAATACACAAT
>JAHUTJ010009191.1:0-23836 GCA_036250325.1 Characodon lateralis | reverse complement strand
GTGTGAATGGCTTCTTGTCATGTCTGCAGTAGAAGCCATTCAGACGGTTGGCCAGGAGACGACTCTGTTCAGGATGGGTGGAGGGGCTCTTGTAGGCAGTCAGGTTTCTCAGTCCAGTCCATACAGCTGAAGTGTCACCAGTAGAAAGGCTGTTCTTAAGCTTCTCACTGTAGCTTCTCTTGGCTGCTCTGATCTCTTTTGTTAGTCTGTTCCTGGCCTGCTTGTACCGCGCCCAATCTCCACTGCTGTGAGCTTCTTCCTTTTCCCTGCGCAGGTTCCTGAGGTGTGGAGTAAACCATGGCTTGTTGTTCCCAAAGGTGCAGAAGGTCTTGGTCTGCACACACATGTCCTCACAGAAACTGATGTATGATGTCACCACATCAGTTAGTTGGTTTAGGTCAGAGGCTGAGGTTTCGATAACAGTCCAAAAACATACAATAATTGTACCATTTCAGGTACAATTATTTAACCGGCCGTACCAAACAATTTTTGTGAAGACGTCTTAACAGTCTGATGGGGCTTTCTGCTTTACAAAAAAGACCCCTTTGTTTTCTAGTTTGTTTAGCTACTGCATCCCACAATGCAATGCAAACCTGAATACGGGAAGGCTCTTGGCTCAAGCTCGGTTGCTTTGTCAGGATGCGGTCGGATCACCTTCATATCACAAAGAAATCACTCTAGAGTTAATTTGGAACAGTACCAAGAGCATCTCCTCCAAACGGTACAGTTGTTTTGGTCCATACCCTGGTGCGATTGCTATGTTCACATCTACGCAAGCTAACAGCACCAAGGGGGATAGGAACCAGAGTTCACTTTAAATGAGTGAAACACCTCAGGTGTGAAAACACCTTTTGGTTATGGTGTATCTGTTTATTGTTCAATCTTGTGAAAAATTTTTTATGAATTATCAGAAAATTGCTCAGATCTCCAGTATAATTGAAGTCAACTGTATACTATGATCTAAAAGTTTTGGATTAGTCTGTTTGCATTTATTTTGGTTCTGATCTTAATTTGGTGACTCTTGTCCTCATCAAACCAAAATAACTCTAGGTGGTCTCCAACTAGTACATAGTCTTTATCAGCATTACAATAAACTATAAGTACATTGAAAAAAATTACTTTAAATGATCATTTGTAAAACGAACTGGCTAGGTGTGAATGGATTCATGGTTGGTATGAAACGGCAGTCTCCTGCAGTAGACAGCACCATGTTCCACACCACAAAGTCAGGTATGAAACAACAACAAAACATGTCAAAAGGGCAAAATGATCTACATCCCCAGACACAAACAAGCAAACAGAAACAGGAGATGAGGTTGACCTACCTTCTATGATGTGTGATGTCTGTGGAAAGGCTGGTCTGGCTTCTGCAGGAGGAGCTGCCAGTCCTGCAGGGACAATTGTTGGACCTGGAGTCATATAAACTCTGGACTTTTCTATCAGTTCAGCTCCATGAATATCTTCCTCTGTTCCTGTGGTGGGCTCTGTAACTGCTGGGTCAACTGATGGAGTGAGTAACATTACCACAGATGGATCAGAAGAATCTCCAGAAGAAACCCCTAACATCAAGGAGTTGTCCTTAAATGAGTCCTTGTCTCCATCACCAGAGTAGGAACCGGTGTCACCCCTTGTTTCTCCACTGTGCTCCACTGAGCCCTCTCCCAGCTCCAGAGGCACTTTATCCTGACCAGTTATTTCTGTCATTAGATCTTCAGTGAGAAATGTAACATAGCCCTCATCTCTGGCTGTAGGTGTTTCAGATCCTGAGAACCCAGATCCAGAAACAAAAGACCCAGAAGTGAAACTTGAGATTCCAAATCCAGACATCTGCACCCCACTTCCCTGTTCAAAGCTGTAGAATACACCTCCAGAGGCCTCCTCATGTTCTCCAGAAGGTGACACAATAAGTTCAGTGAAGCCTGAACCCATGAAAGTCAAACCAGTAAAGAACTCAGAACCACTTCCAGAGCTTGACCCACTGTGATCGCTACTTAGAGTCCCAGATCCTGATAAGTCTCCAGAACCACTGAAATCCAGTGGGTCTCCACTAAGCTTGTACTCTTTCTTGGCAATAGTTGCATCAATCAGTTTGTCATCTATCAGTAAGATCTGAGCATCTGCACTTCCAGAAAAGGCTCTAGATTGTTCACTTCCACTTCCAGAAGAAGATCCTGAAGGAAAACCATTAAAACCTGAGAACTGCTGGCCCAAGATAAAACCTGATGTCATGTCAGTGAGACGTCCAGTTTGCACAGAACGGTATTCTGAAGAATCTTTATCAATAGAGTCAAATCCAGACCCAGAACCAGACCTGTCTCCACTATTACTCAGCACTCTGGAACCAGCTCCGGACAACAAAGGAAAGATAAAACTTCCTGTGCTTCCCTCTCCAGCTTCTTGACGTTCTCCTAAAGTGAAGCCTTCTCCTGATACAACACTGTCAGCTCCAGAGAAAACAACTGTGATGCCAGATCCCTCTTCACTGAGTCCTGATCCCGAACGAGCTGCACTTCCCAAACCAGATCCTCCATTGGACAGCACAGTCTTTCCAAACCCGTCTTGGTCTCCAGAACCAGACAGATCTCCGGAGGTAATCTGGTATCCAGAACCAGACGGTTCTCCAGAGGTAATCTGGTCTCCAGAGATAATCTGGTCTCCAGAACCAGACAGATCTCTGGAGATACCCTGATCTCCAAAGCTGGACTGTTCTGCAGAGGGATCTCCTTCAGAGCCTGAATCAAAGTCTGCTGAACCAGAGCCAGAACCTGACATCTCCACAGGGATGGGAGGAACGATGGAGGAAGCATCTAAAAAAGATGTAAAACAAACACCTTAAGGGTCAAAAAATGATGGTTTGTTACCTATTATTTGAACTTACCAGGCCTTAATAAGTCAGTAACTGACGTCAGGTTCCATAGAGCTTTCAGGATGCCTGTGGTGTTCAGTCCAGTTTCATTTGCTTCAGGCAGAAAATCAGCTGCAATAATAAGTCAATAAGAGACAATAATAAGCCTCCCACTTTACTAAATATTGAACCAAAACATTCAGAAGAGTCAGAACAGTGCTCACCTCTTAAACAGTATGCATCAAATCTGGCATCGGTTTCAGGATAGTGTGTCTGGTTGAGGTTTGAGTACAAAGTGTACACCCCTGACTTCTCTTCTCCACACCCAGGTCGGGGGCTGTTGATAGGATAGCGGACGCTACGATCCAGTAACCAGCCTGCACGGCACTTGTCCAAACCCATTTTCCAGGCTGCGTAGAGCTCTCCGGTGGATGCCAGCACTGCACTCTGGTTTTCACAGGCAGAAAGAGCCTCATCATAGGTGAAACCCTCAGCAGAACCCATGTGAAAAACCTCTCCTGTGCAGCAGCAGGACAAGAAATACTTTGGTTATATGGCCTGTCGGGATTAAAACTTATAGACGGTAAGACTGATAACAAGAGTCACCTTTGGTCCCCTCAGTGTAGCAGTAAACATCGTATCTCTCATCTGCCGGTCTGAGGCCATATGTCCGAACTCCAGGTTTATCTCCAAAATCTCCAGCACACTTTTCTCGAGGAAACACGATGGGATACCTGCACAGAAGTAAGCTATGAGTTAGGTTTTAGAAAGGAATTGCTTCTAGTGATTCAAAAACCCATGTTTAGGTTTACCTAACAGTCTGGTCAAGAAGCCAACCTGCATCACATTGATGATATCCAGCCTCATATGCTTGCTGCAGCTGTTGTGGCGTGGCCATGGAGCCTCCAACACCCTGGCAGGCCAACTGGGCCTCAACAAATGTGAAAGCATATCGGCCAGTAGGTGAGCGGTAATGGAAGACCACACCTACGGTTTAAAGGGAGAGAAGGTATAATATAATTTTTTTCTTGCTAGAAACATAAAGCACAGCGATAATGATCCAATTTTCTGTGTTATATTTCAAGCAGCCCCACTTTAGATATATTTCAAAGCGCTATTGATTAATAGTTTCTAAAGTTTTTATACGGTTTTTCAGAAGACTTTGTCTTGTTTGTCGCTCGTTTTGGCTGCTTATACTATGGCGACAGATATTAGATCTTTAGAAAGAATAGTGATTGATCTTGACAACTTTAAAATAATATGAGCAAGCCTGGCTGCTTGAATGTAAAGAGATGGGGCCTAGATCTTTTGATTGCTGACCAGCTGGGGAGATGAAAGATGTTTTCCTGGGCTCCATGTGTACAGCTGGCTGGTTGGTGATGGCCTCAATAAGGTCAAAGGAGATCTGTGTGATATTTGTTGGTTGAGGCAGTGCCTGCTTGTTTAGGCTCTCGCTGTAGGTGTAGTTCAGATCGAACGGTTGCTGAGTCTCCAGCTGTCCAACTGCTTCACTCTCTGTGGTCATCCTGCTGAAGAACACCTCAGGACTCTTTGTCACTGTGGTAACAATCAGAACACCACTTCCCTCATCTGTGCCTGAGCCCTCATCATCTGGGGAATCTGAGTATAACAGGGGAAAACAAACAGTAACCAACAGAGAAACAAGTCAGCCCAGACAGGATCTCAGAACTTCTTCATCTTTTAAATTTATCAACAAAATCATATTAAACATATTGACTGAAACTTTTCAAGAATTCAAAACCACTGCTTGTGAATATGGTCGTGACTGGTGCACAGAACAAGGAGTGTTAAAATGGCTATCCAGATATCTGTCGGCTTCACTCGAAGCCAAGCATGATTGGCTGTAATCCCAGAGACATGGTTATTGTTATACTATTTCAGATGGATGCCAGAGCTCTGTCTGGGTCCTGACCACTTCTGGAGCCTTTGTTTTAAAATTAGAACAGCTGAGCTCATATAGTTTTAAAATTATGTAATGTTCTTAGATTAAAGAGACAATCTTCACCACTGAAAACACAGATCTGATAACTAGTGGTTGTTTTACCCATTTTTGGTGAATCAGTCAACTTGGTTTCCATCTCAGGGCAGTGTACAACAAAATCAGTTGTTGGAACCATTGCTTCCTGACTATATCTCTGTGAGAAATGGTTGAAGCATTCATGAACCCAAATCTAAGTTGTGAAACCAAATGTGTATTAATAAAAGTCGAACTGTGACGGGAGTTCTAGTACTAAGACTTTGGGTAAGACTGTCAGTTTCTCACCATTGTGAACGGATTCTTGGCCCACATTCCTTTGCAGCATTCAGTTTTATGAACTTTGCAGTTATTCATTCAAACTTTAAGAGCTGTCTTAAAGTTTCACCTCAACATTTCAATGTGGTTGACGTTTAGACTTTGAGTGGACTATTGCAACACCTTGATTCTGTTGAAGATTTGCTGTGCTTGGGTCCTGTGATTGATCCAGTCTGCTCCAAGTTTCAGCTGTCAGACTGGTGGACTCATATTTGACTCTAGAATACTTCAGAGGAGTTCATGGTCACCTCAAAGACTAGCAGAAATCTACCAGCAGCCCTACTTTAGTTTTATCTGTCCAAAGGACATTATAGATACAAACATAAGGAACTCAACCAGTTAAATTTTAAAGATGATTTCCTTTGGTATCCCTTCCAAACATGACATACTTGTACTTAACTTAACTTTAACCTGAGCCCTGAAGTGCTTATAGTTAGAGTGGCTTAGGTTATCCTGAGCTATCTCTGTAGTTATGCTGCTATAGGCTTAGGCTGCTGGAGGACATAATGACCACTTTCACTCTCTCTGCTACATTCTCATACTACTTTCCACTTTTGCTGTTATTTCAGCTTTTAACTTTATGTTCTCTCTCTGTTTTTCTCTTCCTAGAAGGTACACCTGGCCTGGCTCTTTGCTTAGCTGTGGCACCTTCCTGGAAGGTGCATCTGCTGAGTTTCTGATGCGCCCCTCCAGTTGCCAACAACTTAATGCTCACCTTCTACAGATGATTCACTTGGCCTAAAGTAAAGTGCCTGGAGACATGTGTTGTGAATTGGTGCTATAGAAATAAACCGAATTAAATTAAATTAAATTAAATATCTTGAATTGAATTGAGTTTAATTTAATTTAATTTAATTTAATTAAGTCTTGGAGGGTGTTCTTAAGGTTTTTGTAATTTCTCTGACCATTGAATAGTCTGAAATTGGTGGAAAACTTTAAATTATAAGGACTATTACCCAAAAGTTACATCTATTTCAATAGCTCCATCTTGTGATAATCCTGGCATACCTGTGTAACAGAAGGCATCATAGCGGGAATCAGGAAGTGGATATCCTGTCTGGTTTATGTAGCGATAAACAGTTCGCACCCCCAGCAGACCCCCTCCACACTGTAGCCGTTGAACGTTGATTGGGTAGCGGACACTCCCATCTCCCAGCCAGCCAGCATTGCAGACATCCATACCCCCCTGCCATGCAAGGTACAGCTGACCTGTGGTGGCTAGCTGAGCTCCCTGGTTGACGCATGCCAGTGCAGCCTCATAGAAGGTTAACTTTCTTGCAGAAACAGTGTGGAAAACTCTACCTGTTTCAGACAAGAAACATTTGTTTAAGAAGAGGTTGAAAAAAACTAAGACACTACATTGACCTAGCAATATACCTGTCATCCTATCTGCAAAGCAGTAAACATCATATGTCTCATTTAGATTTCTCACTCCATACGTCCTGACCCCAGGAAGTTCTTCTTTGTCACCATAGCAGTTCATACGAGGCTCATGGATTGGGTACCTTTGATTCAACAAACAATATTTTATCAAAATGGGAAATTTTACCTGTAGAACAGTATTTGAACATTTATATCTTCAAATTTCATGCCTCTCTGTTCACAAAAGTCATATCTGTTTTAGCTTTTAGAGTGTGATTAGATCAGATGGGCCCAAAGTAGTTCACTTTTTTGCAGACGACTCAATACTTTTTTTCTTAAGTCTCCCCATACAGACACGTGGTAAAAAACAGGTGAAAATGCATCAGAACATCTCAGAACACACCAACAATTGTCGTCGGTTACTTGACAAACTCACCGCACTGTTTGATCAGACAACCAGCCAGCATCGCACTGGTGGAAACCATCATCAAATGCCGCTTGAAGCTGCTCAGGAGAAGCAATAACTGCACTGTTCTGGGCACATGCTGCCTTCGCTTTCTCAAAAGTCAAAGTGTAGCGCCCCATTAAGGCCCGGTAGTGGAACACAATACCTAAATAGATCAAGGCAAGGCAAATATATTTCAATAGCACCATTCATACACAAGGAAACTCTAAGGACATTAAAAGAATTATAATACATTTTTAAGCATAAAAAACCCCAAAGAAACAGTAAAAGCTGCAGAAGCAATGCTTTCAGTTTCTGCTTATCTCAGGTCTTCACAGAGTTGGTTCCAGAGCTGAGGTACATAGAAACTAAATACTGCCTCCTCTTGTTTTGTTCTGGTTTTGGGAGCACTAAGTAAAATGTCTTCTAAAAAGTTCATCTGATAGAAAAAACTGAGATGTATTCAGTTTAAGACCAATAACAAGATTTAAAAATGTTTCACAAATAAGAGGCCAGTGGAGGAAGTTAGTGGCTGCTATGAGCTTCTCTTCTAGTGTTGGCCAGAACTCTGTTTGTAGCATCTTAGAGGACCTGCAGCTGCCTAATTAAGTTTTAGACCCCACCACTACAATAAGCTAATCTAGTCAAAATAAATTCAGTTCATTCAATCACTGATAATATGGACTCAGTGACTGTAAAGACGGCGGTCATGTAGTTTGAGCTTAGAAGAATATTTACATATTGAATAAAAGTGATCCTGTCTTCTTAGACTTAGATAAAAATGAACATTGCTGAGCATGACCATTCAGACCTCATATTAAAATCCATCTTGTGAAGTTTAAACTGTTTGCCAGATGGCTGAAAATGTCTGTGAGATTGATTGTAGCGATTTCTTCCAACTCAGGCAGTTAGCATCTATTGTTAATGGTGGTTAATTTGTAGGTCCGTGGTTACCTAACCCCGATCATCAAGGCTCACAGACCTGCACAGTTCGGCTCAATGGTTCCCAGTTCTAGCACAGTCGATTTAACAGAAAGAGACTGGTCATTAAGTTTTGTTGAGGTCAGTCAATTACTCATTAACTTTAATCCAAAGTGTTAAAGCAGCAAAACACCTAAAACAGCAGAGCACAAGGAAAAGGGTTGGAAAATACTTAAAGAAGGAGACCCCAGTGTTCTTTAAGGTAAGTTATAACTGACTGACAAGCGTGTAGAGTAAATATTAAAGTAAATATCAGCTCTTTATTGAGTACCTTGAACATGGACGTGCACAGTGTCATGGCTGTCCTCGATGCCATGCTGAACTTCACAGCGATACACTCCTGTGTCACTGGAATGCAGCTCAGATATCTTGATGCTGGCATCTGTTGGGTTTTGGGGGTAGCTCTGCAGGTAAACTCTGTCCAGATAATCTTCTCTGATGTCCACCTGTCCCTTCAAAGCCACAAGGATGGTGGTGACCTTTTCTTTTGTGACGTGGCTCCATTTAATGCGATGGGAAAGGGGGTCGATTGGGGGGCCACCGGGGTCTTCAAAAGTGTGATCCTAAAAAAAGATAGGTTTACTTGATATGAACAAGCAAAATCTAGGATAACTACCTATTATAACTATTATATAACTACTTCATATACTAATGCAAACTAAGGACAATTGCTTGAAGATGCCAGTAGAGCCACATAATTCACAAAAGCAAAGATAAGTCCCTGAGGTTCCCACACAAACTCTGTCCCTTGTGGGGACAAGGGGCAGTCTGCAACCTGCACGAAGAACAATCTCGACCTTTTGATGAGAAGGCGGTGGTAGCACTTGCTTTGGTTATACAAGGACTGAATAGTTCTCCCTTGCAATTCCTGGACCCAAAGCAGCTCCCACAGAACACCTTGGCACTGTTGTAAGCTTTTCAATTCAATTCAGTTTATGTATATAGTGCCAATTCACAACATGTCGTCTCAAGGCTCTTCACAAAGTCAGGTTCATACATTCCAATTAATCGTAACCATTGAACAGTGCAGTCAGATTCAGTTATTTATTCAAATTGGATAAAAAGTTTTTCTATCTAAGGAAACCCAGCAGATTACTGCTTTCTACAGATTTACAAAACCGGTGCAAATTGGACAACCAAACTCCCATGATTGCTTCATCAACTCTATGGTCCACAGCCAGGCCAAAAGACATACTGCTGTAAATAATTAACTACACATATAAACTCCAGTTTAAGCATTTAAATAGTTCATGATACATTCACTCTAAAGTTAATTAAAATCCAGAAACAAAAAGTTAAAAACCCTCACCTCAAAGTAGCACGGCAGTAACAGAGTTTCTCCCAGCAGAGGACGCTGTAGACCCTCCAGTGGAATGCTCACACTGAGGACATCCTCTGGATCTGTCCCAGAATCACAAAAACGACATAGAAAATTAATGAAAAAAATGTCTGTAACGTTTTTGATTTCAAAATGTTTCTTTATATGAAAGTAAATAAGAAGCTCTAGATTTCTTACCCATAAAGGAGCTCTGTTCGAAAAGATAATCAAATGTTGCAGAGGCGATGCTTAGACACAGGGACAGGAGCACGGTCCCTTTTAGCATATTTTACCTTAAAGGACATAAAATCAACACAATTAATAATGTCAGGAGAAAACATTTCTGTCCTACCGCCACAAACATAAAAAATGGAATATAAAGGCTTCAACTAGAACTTAAATGAGATGGTCCTAAGATGAAGCTTTTCAACAAACTCCAGATAGGTCTGTTGTGAAACAAAGGATGAATAAGTGGAAAAGCATGTCATTACCACTGTTATTTCAATGTATTTTATGTTGGGGTCAGTCAAGCATCTCTTTCACATCGTTGGCTTGTTCAAAAGGATGCTGCCCGTTATTTAACTGGTCCACAAACACATGAGCATATCTCACCTATTCTGTACTCTAACCAATGGCTTCCTGCTGATCACAGCGTTCATTTTAAAATCCTGGCTTATTATTGCCTCAATGGTTTTGCTCCTTTCATCCTTTTTGATTTACTCCAGGCTCTCCTTCTTCACGGGCCCTTTGGTCAGCTGACTAGCTGCTTTTAGTTCTCTCTAAAACTAGGCAGAAACTTGGAGGAGATTGGGCTTTATTAGTGTTGGCTCCAAAACGTGTTGCCTTTAAATATTCGACAGGCATCTTTGCCTACTGATTTAAATCTATTTTAAAAAACATCTTTTCTCAATGCTGTTTGGTCTGGTTTGAGTTGAAATGCTCCTTCTAATGTCTCTGTTTCATTTTATGTGTTTTAATATCTGTTTATGTCCTGATTTTATCTCTTTTGTTGATTGTATTCATGTATAGCACTTTACTAATAAATTGGACTTGGACTTGTTAAGTACGGTGGAGGATACGTGATGCTGTGGGCCTGTTTGCTTCCAAAGGTCCTTATCAGAGTAAAAAAAAAATAAAAATCGACCTTCTTCCATGGCCATCTCAGTCCTCAGATCTAAATTTACTGAAGCGATGCCTTAAAGATTGGATTTGACTCATTTTAATTCTGTGAGATTATGCAGCTGCAATGAGTCATTTATCATAGCAAATCTTTTCCAGGGCAGTAAGTACAGAAGTCTTGTACTTTTAAGGGTAACAAATGAACCTAATTTGTGACTGGGCTTAGTTTTACATGACATCAATTGTCTAAATTGGTTGAATTTTGTCTTTCCAGTGTGTGGTGCTGACAACGATCCCTGTAGGGATACTGTTAGGAAGCCCCTCCTCAGGACTGGGCCCTGGTGTCTGGACTCGGTGACAGTTGGTTAGCAGCCGGGTCGTGTTTTAGCCGACTCCACACTGCGCTCATTCAAACCCCTGCGGTGATGTTTCAGACCCAGAGAGGTGTGGGGCCCACAGGAGCCATTCTGTTCCCCCCTAAAGTACTGGCTGCCGTGACGACACCATGTAAACATCAGGGCGCCCCTTTCCATGACGGTCCAACACTGCTCACATTCAGGCGACAGGATAAGTAAAATGCGACACATGATGGAAGGAGGCCCAGCGAGACTTTGATCCCTTTTTAGTGGCACATTTTTCCTGTTAGAGAGCAGGATTTGGGATGAGAAGTTTATTGATGATAACTAGTTATATTAGTTATAGTGCTGCAGCAAACATAAACAATGACCTTTCTTGCCTTAACTAAAGGCAGTGTCAAACACGAGTTAAGCATTTACTGCAAATGAACTGGTGAATAGTAGAGAAAGTGGCAGACGTAAGCCTGTCACCATCAGTATTAGTATTTTTTACAGTATCGGTGTAATTTCTCCCACAGTACTGTCACAGAAAGAAAGTACCTTAGTGTACATGTGGAAGAGTCTTAAATCACCACTGATTCCTTTCCTTTTTTCCTTCCCAGAAGCAAGACTGTTGTAATATTGTAATCACCAGATCTCCAGGCATTCAACAGGTCTTTCAAAGTTTATCTTCTGTTTTTGGCTCTTCTTTACTTAATTTTTGTCCTACTGGAAGATCACAACAACATAATAAAGGTAAGGAAACAGGACAGGTGTAGGAAAAAATAATCTGTTAGGCCGGCAGCTAAAAACCTTTATTTATTTGTGAATGCATGTGAAAATAGAGCTTTTAGGGCCAAGAGCCCAGAAATCTACACACCCCTGTAAATATGCCAAATATTTGTGATGTAAAAAATGAGACCAAGTTAAATTATTTCCATACTTTTCCGACACCAGTGGTGATTGCTCTAAGACTGCAAGGGAAGCTCAGCTTCCCCTAAAAATGTCAAAAAACAAGTGATCAAATATATACAGTTGTGTGTTCATGTCACTGACTAAATATGCGCTCAACTTTTGTTCAGAATCAGCTTCTTATCTCTGGTAACGACGCGGCTTTCCTCTCACTCATTCCCGCAGCTTCACAGCTTTAAACACTGAGTCCAGTAGCGAAGCAGAAATGCTGGGCTTCGTCCCGCCCATCGGACGCCCAGCTTCTGCATGATGATTGGATGATCTGTCTGAGGCTGAATCCCTTTTTGATTGACAGCGAAATGAGCGAATCAGCGATCTTGAAATTGAGCTTCCCCTCCTTAAACTGTCCGACGCATAATGTTATATTTGCCCTGTGCGTCATCGTTCCATATATGCAGTTCACTTGAAAAACAAACAGATCTGCTAGAGGGAAATCGTAAAAATCAAAAAAGATTAAAACCCTTAAAGTAAGACTTTACATGAGCACTTTCTGTGGCTTTGGATGAGAGATGTCCTTCAAATATAAGCTTAAAGGCATGTAACCTCATGCAACCCATTTTATTTTATTCCTTCAGGCGTGTGGACACTTGTGAGAACTACTGTATGCATGCTCTAATGATCATGTCTTCATGTCCTGTGTGTTTGCAATGAGAAACAAAGGAACAGGATACAAATCCATCAATGATCTGACAAGATCTGCACCTGAGAGATGTTTCATCCATCAGTTGACCATCTACTGTAATCACCTTGTTGGAGTAAAAAATCCTATTTTCTGTCTGTCAAACTGCGTTATCTTTAGGACTTTTTATATTTTCTATAGAAATGGGACTAACTTGTCTTTGTGACAGACAGCAGGTAGCAAAGAGCTTAAAGATACAAAATTAAATTTGTTTTCTGTCATGATTTGATCCAACAGTATTTGTCCCCTGAGTTTCAGATTTTTTTATGCCTAAAGTTCCCGTATGAGTTTAGACACTGAAAAGGTCTGGAACTGGACAGAAAGTGAGTGAAAAAAGATGAACTGAAAGAATAGTTTGAAAAGGCTTTTAGAACAGCTGATCAAAATAAAGCATGGATCAGAACCATGGCAGACTTAGATAACATTGTATCCATTTCAATATTTTTTATTTATTTATTTAATCTCTATTGCTGTATTTTATTCTGTTTTATGAATTTATTTTATGAATTAGTTTTATTTGATCTGTTTAGTTTCTCACTTTGTGGTTTTTATTGTAGCAAAATAAAATCTGTTACTATTACTTTTCTCATTGCTGTGCAACAATTTGGTGCAACCTTTGCTGAAGGAGTCCTTAAATAATCCAAAAGTTTCAGAAAAAATATAGAAACATCAAAACCAACCTTCTGAAAAAAACATTTTGGCTTACCCTTTGTAAAGATCTCCTCAGGTCAAATGTTTCCGGTTGTTGGGAAAAGCAGCAGCAGTTCAGGATGCTTAGCTGAGCACAGAGGAACGAGTCTAGGACCAGGTCCGTCTGTCAGACCTCAGACTGGAGCAGCCACAAAGCTGCTCAAAGCTCTGAAATCCACTTTCAAAATAAAAGCTCCTGGCCCCTGAAAGTATATAATAATAATAATACATGTTTTTCTGAAACACTTTCAATCAAAGTGTTGTACGCGGAGAAAATACGCATACGTTACAGGCACATATCAAACTATAAAATCCAAACAAAAACTACATAAACAGTTATAAAAACAAAACATAAAAATGATCAAAATAATTATAACATCAATAAAAGTCAATTTAAAAATGAATGAAGATGAAACGAGCCAACAAGAAAATAAAAAAACAATTAAATGCAGAATATTAAAGGAATAGGTTTGTAGTTTTCACTAAAAACATCAAGTGCACTTGCTTGTCTTTCATCTGGGGATTGCTTCATTATGCTGCTGCACAAAATGAAAAAAACTGCTCACTGACCTCCCTTTTACCAACTGTCGAGACAGTCAACAAATAACTGGGAAGGTGGAACACATTTATTTGTTATTTGTTCGTTTAAAATGGGCTCCAGTTTGCTGTGAACTGGTGCAGCATAAACAAAATGAATTGTTTGAGTTGTTTGAAAAAACAGGTACAGTGTATCCTTTTATTTTGAAGGGTCAGACAATTTTTGACATCCTTGAATCATTTTTGCGGTTTGGTGAGTAGAAAGGGTAGGTGGGTTTGCGCCAGTGAACGGTAGTGATGAGGTAATGATGGATCAAGACTTTTTCTTTTCAAGCAGCCTCTCATAATTATTAGCTGGTGTTCCTCTATTCCAGCTGCTCCTCAGAGCCTCCAACACAACAAAGTCTGCAGAGATGATGGATGATGATTTGGCCAGAGAGACACAGATCTCCCACATTTCTTTTTACCAGACATTTTCAAACGTTTAAGTGTCATTCCTCACCTCTTCAACTTCTTTGGTTGATTTTTTTTATTTTTTTTTGCTTTCTTTAAAAAGGGAAAAAGAGCTCCATGAAGTGGACACAAAGCTCCTCTTTCAGTTCGGTTACTGAGCACTAACAGGACAGGAAACAATGATTACAGCGAGCTCACTTGCTTAAAACAGTGTCGCCTCAGGTGTGAACCCTAATTACCCGAAGACTGGACTCTATTTAGTTTAAGCAGCATTAAATGAATCCAGAGCCCAGTTTTATCAGCAGGAGCTCACATTGAACTTGTGTGGCTCCTAAAATGATCCTGCTCCCAGCCTCCCTCAGTAACATGTGGGGATGCTGGTGTTCAGGAATCAGGAGAATGATACATTTAATCGGTTGTTCACTGAACTTTGACCCAATCTGGACCCTGCCTCAAACAGGAGACGGCCAGTCTGCACCTTGTGTTTATGGTTAGATTTGGTCACCGATGGTTCAATGTTTCCCTGCCGTGTTTACATTTTTCCCCCTTTTTGGGGATATTTTGGAATGAGGTGTGTCTCCCAGCCAGGTTATTTACACTGGAGCTGAGGTTGGGTGAAATGACTGAACTGCTTGTCAAACTGGAGTCATTTCACCCAGCAAGCTGTCAACAAAGCTGAGCTGCTTGCAGGACTGAGTTTCAGAGAGTTCAGAGAAACAGGAAGGATGGCGTGTGTTTGATTTTATTTAGGCTCCCTTGGAAAAGTATTTATACTTCTCAAGCTTTTAAATGTTTTTCCATGTGAGAACCATTAATTTAAGTGTGTTTCTTTGGGATTTAAGGAATACACAAACATACGGCACAGGTTAAATAATGTGTGGTTCTCAACATTTTTTCCAAATAGGAATTAAAAGTGTGCCTTGCATTTGTATTCATATTCCATAAGGCAGAACTCTGTAGAGCCACGTTTCAATGCAGTCACAGCTGCAGCTGTTTTAGGGTCTGTCTCTGTGTGCAAAGCTGGCAGACATTTTTGCCCATTGCTCTTCGCAGAACAGCTTGAGCTCAGTCTGATTGGATGGACAGCTTCTGTGAACATCAGTTTTCATGTATTGACACAGATTCAATTTGATTTAGGTCCAGGCTTTGACTAGGTCATTCTGTTCTGACATATTTCATTGTAGCTCTGGCTTTATGTTTAGGTTCATTGTCCAGTCTCCTGTCTTCTGCAGCATCTGACATGTTTTCCACCAGGATTGTCCTGTATTTACCTCCATCCATCTTCCCATAAACTCCTGCTGCCCTATCTCAGCTGAAGAAAAGCACCTTCACAGCATTATGCTGCCACCACTGTGCTTCACCGAGTGGATGGTGTGTTCAAAGTGATGTGCATTTTTTTTCCCACACATAACAATTTGCATATAGGCCAACAATTTACTTTTTGGTGTCATGGAATCAGAGCACCTTCTTCAAGTTTATGGTTGTAATGTGACAAAATGTAATCAAGTTCAGAAAATGTGGGATTTAAGCATTGTTTTGGATGCATATCTCTTTACAAGATGCTTAATGACCACGAGGATTAAACAGACAGACACCACACCATGTGGAGAACATTTGGTCATGGACGGCAGCAGGATCATGCTGTGGGAATGCTTTAATTCAGCAGGGTGACTGATCTGCTGCTGAAGGTAACTAACTTCGACAAAAGGAAGCCATTTGAAGACAGGACTTCCTCACAGACGCTGGACGATCACATGGATCATTCCAACAGAAGACAGAAAACTCCCCCTTCACTGCAGACAGCATGTTGTGTTCACTGAAAATACAGTCTGCTTGAGGCAAAGCAGAACCCAGGGTAAACTGCAGGTCCTGCTGTTTTATTTTTGCAGTTATGGTATTTGTGTGATTGGATCCTCATGTTCAGTGAACTAACAGAGTAGCCTTGTAAACCCACTGCTCACCCGCCAGCTTACAAAATGCTCTTTTCATGGCCCCTATAACAGCCGTCTGCAGGCATCCCACAAGGCCTGCAGCCAGGTATGCAACCGAGCCGTCATCACAGCGAAGACATCAGTGTTGGCACTTCATATTTCATACTTCAGCAGCAGCAGTTTGTTCTGCTGTAGGAAGAAAGGCTCATCCAGTAGAAAGTCCAGGCTCAAAGAGAACAAGCTTCAACAGTCTGCAGACTTTTAAGATTTTGATTTTTGCATCAGCAACCAATTGAAATAGTTCATCCAGGACAATTAATTGATTATCAGACTGGTAGCAGGACGTGGACTACAATACCAGGACCGCTAATGCTGGTTGAACAGCAACATTAACTAGGAGTTTTTAAACATCACAAATTATTTTTTTTAATCTGGCTTTTTGTTCCTTTGATAGCTGTTTTTCTCTTTTGCTTGTTTTATTGAAGTAATAATGCAAAAAACTTATTTAATGCTTGGAAAAAAATTATTTTGGCCAAAAATGCACGATATGACAACTCAGAAAGAATTAAAACATTACCTATAATACAACGGCATGAAAAAGCCCCCTCATAAATTTCTCCTGTTTTTGCTTTTTTGTCTTTCTTAAAGACTTCTTCAAGAATCCTTCATGAGGACTAGTAGATCGAGGCATGTGACGTTGCCCGGAAGGGCGGAGCCGGGGTCCCACTCTGGAGCCAGGCCTGGGGTCGGGACTCGCTGGAGAGCTCCTGGTGGCTGGGTTGCTCCTCGCAGGACCCGGCCGGGCCAAGCCTGAATGAGAGACGTGAGGCCATCCCCCTGTGGGCCCACCACCTACAGGGGGAACCGTGAGGGACCGGTGCAAAGAGGATTGGGTGGCGGACGAAGGTGGAGACCTCAGCGGCCCAATCCCTGGATGCTTAGGCTGGCTCTAGGGACGTGGAATGTCACCTCGCTGGGGGGGAAGGAGCCTGAGCTTGTGCGGGAGGTCGAGAGATATCGAGAAATAATCGGGCTCGCCTCCACGCACAGCGAGAGGGGCTGGACTCTCGACTCGCTCTACTCTGGAGTGGGAGTGAGAGTGGGAGAGGCGGCGGGCTGGGGTGGGTTTGCTTGTTGCCCCCCAGCTCAGGTGGAGGAGGAGAAAGCCGGACAGACTTGGCAGGCCCAAGCGCATAGTGAGGGTTTGCCGGGAACGCCTGGCGGAGCCCTCGGCCAGGGATGTATTCAGCTCCCATCTCCAGGAGAACTTTGACCAGATTCCGGGGGATGTCGGAGACATAGAGTCCGAGTGGACCAAGTCCTCCGCATATATTGTTGATGCTGCTGCCCATAGCTGTCGCGGCGGCAATCCCAGAATCCGGTGGTGGACACCGGCAGTAAGGGATGCTGTCAAGCTGAAGAAGGATTCCTATCGGCTCTGGTTGGCTTGTGGGACTCTTGAGGCGGCTGACGTGTAGCATGACACCAAGCGTGCCGTGGCCCGGGGTGTGGCAGTGGCAAAAACTTGGGCCTGGGAGGAGTTCGGTGAGGCCATGTAGAAGGACTACCGGTTGGCCTCGAAGCGATTCTGGCAAACCGTCCGGCGCCTCAGGAGGGGGAAGCAGTGCTTCGCCAACACTGTTTATAGTGGGGGTGGGAGGCTGCTGACCTCAACTGAGGGCATTATTGGGCAGTGGAAAGAGTACTTCAAGGATCTCCTCAGTCTTCCCGTCACACATTCCCAGATGGAAGCAGAGGCTGGGGACTCAGGGTTAGACTCTTTCATCACCCAGGCTGAAGTCACCGAGGTGGTTAAAAAGCTCCGCGGTGGCAGGACTTCGGGGGTGGATGAGATCCACCCTGAGTACCTCAAATCTCTGGATGTTGTTGGGCTGTCATGGTTGACACGCCTCTTCAACATTGCGTGGCGGTCAGGGACAGTGCCTCTGGACTGGCAGACTGGGGTGGTGGTCCCCCTTTATAAGAAGGGTGACTGGGGGGTGTTGTTGGGACCCACAGCCATGGGTTACAACAGGAAATGCGGTACGGACTTTTCTGGAACTTTCAAAATAAATTGCATTAACCTACTTCCGGCACAACTTAGGAATAGAATAGAAATAGCAGCGGACTTCCCATGATGCCACTGGCCGTATAAAACCCCAACCTTTCCAGCGCGCTAATGTCTCTTTGCTGGCAAAAAGACATAAACTCTTCAAACTGGATCCAAGGGTGTCATAAGATCACGCGATCATATGCAAAGTTAAGTACGAGTGTATCACTGTTTGTGTACCCGGTGATTTCATTCATAAAGAGAGGAAATCAAGGTATAAGCATTGTTTTACTTTGTCTCTGAGGCCTGCAGAAGCAAACTGTGTTCCAGAGGATTCCCCGTAGAGACGCTGTCTCCATTAAGCCAAGTGGAGCGGTTTTCCCGGTCTGAGAGGATGACAACAGGAGCCGCATCCCGTGGTAACGTGCAGTGTGGTCAGCGGACCGAATGAGCCATCTTTCATCCACAGCTACGGAGGTTAGCTGAAAGCTAACCATTTGTTGACTGTGGACATTTCTTCAAACTCCTCAACACGTTCATACAAAATTTAGTGTTTGGCCAGAATAATAGAGAAGGATTTAGACTGAAATGATCTAAAGGTTTTTCATTTTATGAAGTTTGGTTTTGTTTGTGTTGAACTCAGCTATCTTGGTGCTAGCAGAATATCTGCAGCACACGTGTTCAGGTTGTGTTCTTTGTTTGTATGTTTTTAAAGTTAAGACAAACTTTATTTAAAGGGTGATTTTAAACACAGAAGATTGATCCTAACGCGCCGTTTTAACCCTTTTATTGACGGTATTTTAAAGGTGTGTGTTTGAATCTGGTGCTAAGCTATCAGCTTCTTTTGTTAGCTTCAACTGCTAACAGGTAAGAACACGTGCTTGTTGCTAAATAATATTTACCCAGAAAGGTTTAGTTTTCAATCCAGTAAATAATGTGTCCCTAACATCATTTTACTAAATCTGATAACTAAGTAAACTCCATTAAGCCCCATTTTTCCAGAAAGATTTGGCTCTTTTCCAAAATATTTCTTTAAATATTTTACTATTTCCTTAATAATATTTCTTTAAATATTATTTTAATAAATAAAGACAGCTAATGAGACACCGTTGAGAAATGGTCATCCAGAAGGTTGGTTTTATTCAGCAGATCATTATTTAAAACATTTTATTAAAATAATATTTTATCTGATCTTGCATTGTGAATGGTTGTCTAAACGTTTGCTGATNTATTATTTTAATAAATAAAGGCAGCTAATGAGACACCGTTGAGAAATGGTCATCCAGAAGGTTGGTTTTATTCAGCAGATCATTCTTTAAAACATTTCATTAAAATAATATTTTATCTGATCTTGCAGTGTGAAGGGTTGTCTAAACGTTTGCTGATTATTGCCTAAGTTGGTTCCAAGACTAACTTAACTTCATTTCCAGATTCTTCAAGATAATCCTTGGTTCTCAAACATAAATAACATTGCATGATAATGTTGCATCATTATCATGGTTTCAATCATCTTTAATCAACTTGTTTATATTGTACATAGCCCATTAGTCTTCCCTATTCTTTCATTCTGCTTGGTAGTTTAGTTGGATTGTTTTAGCATAGTAAAGAGTTTGTTGATTGAAATATGTTTGACTTTGAGTTGACTTATTTTTGTTAAATTCTTGTATTTTAAAAAATTGTGTGAATTTATTCTGTGTGTGCAGAGTTTTGCTGTTCAATAATGCCAGAGCTTGGCTCATCCCTTTCGATTTTGTCCTAATACCATCGCCTTACTGCGCTGGTATTCACAGGACAACCCTTAACAGAACGAATTACTTAATAAAATATTAAAGTACTAATATTAAATAATATATTCAGATTCATAATCACAACAGTTACCAAAACTACTTGAACAAGCATTTGGTGCAAAACTACCTGAAAGACACATTCGGACCTCCGTTTTGACATTTTTAACACTAAACGTTGTGAAAGCCTCTCCTTTTTAAAATATACTAGAGTAAATTACAAGTTTACATGCATGCTGAACTGCTCATGTTAGGTTACTGGATCTACCTTTTCTGTTGAAAATTTGTGGACCATGTCCAAAAGCAGATTCTGTACCAGAAAACCAGCCAATTTAAATAAGCTCATCAACTTTGCTTAAATAGAGTGGACAAATATCCAGTTGGAAAGATGCAAGAAACTTGCTGAAGGCTACAAAAAGCCAGAGGCTGAGGTTCATCAAACCAAGTGACATTAAGCCAAATCATACTGATGATGGATTATTTTAATTCAATGTGGATCACAACAAAATCAACATATTCAATCCTGCATACCTAATTTTGGTTTTAAAAAATTGCAATTGTATATTGTGGAATCATTTTATTCTAGAAAAAGAACAGTTTATAAAAGCATCAACTGCCTAAAATTAAAATGACATTTATGCACATCATGAGTGTAAATTGACCTTTGACTCCAGCTGTGTCTGGGAAGCACAGGCAGTAAACTTGGACCAGGGTTTTACTGTTATGCATTGCCATTACCTTTAGTGGTTATTATATTTTCCAGCAGTGTTGTCTTCTATCTTGCTTTTGCTACATTACAGGGACCAGAATTTTTTCATTTAGTCTGATGATGACTTAAATTTGACTGTTAAGCACCAGGTCTAGAAGCTTGGGTCAGTTGGAATTTTACAGAGATTAACAGACCAGTTCTAGAGTCCTATTTACTTAGTGAAAATTTTGATTATCGTGTTATTCAACATCTTTTTGATGCTGAATTTGAGTTGAATGCATTTTTATATGTTATTCTGGCCAAGACTAGAGTACACATGCAGGATTTTATTTACAGATTTTGAAAAACAAGGTAGCTTATTCTATTTACCAGCCTGACTGTGACGGGGCTACAGCAGGTGATTTGCAGACAAGTTCACAGGATTGACCTGTTCGTTTTACTTTCAAGCTGTGCCACGCAGGGCTCTAAAATGCATTTTTGCAAACCTAAGTAATGTAGATATACTCTTGTTAAAGAGAAGCTTATTCCTAGCAAGTCTTTGTTTTTCTTTCTTTTTTGAGGACTGATGATCTGGAATCAGTCCTTAAGTGAACTTGATAGACCTTTCATTCCTGGGATGATTGGCTACTGCGTTGTATACTTTGCATGTTTAACTAATCTCTCTCCCTCTCATTAAAATTTTCAGATCCAAATAGCTTGAACACACTTCCCAGATTGATAGGCAGCTGCAGTAGCCCTCTAGTGTCCCTGATGCCTTTTTCTATACCCATTGTGCTATCATACACATGAGACACAAAACCTCTGTGCTTAGAGAGAAGTTCTAATAGGTTTTATTTGCTCTCACCTTATTTAAATAATAATGCAGCTGAACAGGTCACCTGTGCTTATTTTGTGGTTATACTTGACAAAAACCTGATAAATGCAATATGCTGTTACTCGTACCTCTCAGAATTACAAAAGGTTGTACTTAGGTTTTACCATGACTGTGTTGACATGCTTTTTTAACAGAAGGAGCACAACTAATGAGCATTCTGGTCTGATGTGTAATGTTGTTTTCTGACAACATTCCTCGTAGAAAGTAACAACAGCATGAACACACGTTTTTATGAGAGAAAAAAACTGCATTGTTTATTGCTCGCGTTTTGACATGATATCGCGTGAAGTGTAATTTTAACCACTTCTACACAGTGCTTTGCAAAGTTTTTCTTATTAATTGTAGAACATTTCCATATTTTGTACAACTACAAACTTCAATGCATTTTTTGGGGTTTTATGTAACAGGCCAACACAAAGTAGTGCATAATTGTTGGCTGGGGGTAAAACCTGCATGGCTTTCTATCTTTTTACAAAAAGGAATCTGAGAAGTGTGTTTGACACCCAAAAATAAATAAAATCCAATGCAGCAAATTACCTTCAGAGATGAGCAAAATAGTAAATGTGTGTAATTTTTAAAGTCAGTTTATACTTTACATTTTTTCTGAAAGCCCTAGAGGTTTGTTAGAAAACATTATCGAGCACACACAGCAGGGAGAAAATTGTGAACACGTTTAAAGCTGGGTTAGGTTCTAAATCATTTCTCAAGTAGTGAACATCTCACAGAGCATCAACCAACAACAGACAAAGTACAAATGTAAACCTATCAGACCTAGCCATTCACCTAAACTGACAAGCCTGCCAAGGAGAGAAGCAGCCAAGAGATTGATGGAAACTAGAGGAGATTTAGAGATCCTCAGCTCAGGTGGGAAAATCTGTGGCATGACAACTATTAGTCAAGTACCCACAAATCTGGGCTTTATGGAAAAGTGGCCAGAGCTGAAATAGAATGGCTTAGATTAAAGCATATTCTTATGTTAAAATGGCCTAGTCTAAGATTAGGCTTAAATCCAACTAAGAATCTGTGATAAAACTTGAAAACTGATGTTCACAGAAGCTCTCCATCCAATCTGCTTGAGACATTTTGCAAAGAAGAATGGGAAAATGTCAGTCTCTAAATTTGCAAAGAGAACCCCAAAAGAAAAACAAAAAGGGAAAACCTGACATGCTTTCCCTGTCACTTCACAATCATGCGCTACTTTCTACTGGAAAAAAAAATCTGTGAGGCTTGTAGTTTTAATGTGACAAAATGTAGAAAAGTTCAAAGGCTAATACAGTATTTGCAAGGCACTGTATACAAGTAAGCATTGCAATTCAGTTTGTTCACTACATTTCATTTTTATATAGTTACATGAAAGCTACAAATATTAAAAGAAAGCCAAAACATAGAAGCTCAGAACACTCATTACCTTTCGTGCGTCGCATGGCAGAGGAAGAGGAGGCAATAGAGGAAGTAAGAGAGAAGCGGCGGGGGACCTCTGCCTCTTTTGCAGTGGGTTCTATGGCAAAATAAGTGGAAAGGAAAGGGACAGGCAAAGGGAAGGGAAGGCAGCCATTAAGATTAACATTGTTGTAAATTTAGCAAGAGCAAAAGTAGCAGTGGATGTGTTTGGGATGAAAAGACAAACAGTGTGACAGTTAAAGAGAGGACACAAGTAGAACTTACTATTAAAGGTGCAGTAAGGGAGTTTAAACAACTACTAAAACACTTTACAAATGTCTCCATGAATGCAGTACTGCAATATATGCTTAAAATGCAAAAAAAAAAAACAAAAAAAAAACTATAACAACAAACTCAGAGGTAACAAAATGACAAGAAAACATAATTTCATGTCAAGTTAAACACATAGTATAAAGAAAGCAAAGTACAATTAAACAGAACTTCCAGCTAAGATGATGTAAATAAACTGTTTGTCTCTTACATTTTACTTATATACGATTGGTAAAAGGAGAAGTCACAGCACAATAAACAAGATAAAGTCGGCATAAAGTATAATACTTCACAAGTTGCTAATGTGAGACTTGCCGGAATCAGTGTCAACCTGTGATGCAACACCAGTGCAACATAACAGACGACCAGCTTTCCTTGTTTTAAAGACAGTTTTCTATCAGATGACAAGGCTGTCACCTTGGGACTTCCCTCCAAAAGGTTTAAATTTCTCCTCCTTCAAACAAGGAGCAGGCCCTCACTGTTGGTAGTGATTCAGGGCAAAGCAAAACACACAAACCAGTGTGACTGTTGTCCTCCCTGCAAGCCGCAATGTGTCAGAAAGGGTGGATGTTTGATCTCTTCTTCTTCTTCTGGTGTTTAATGGCGGTTGGCAAGAAACTGTAGGTGTGCATTACCGCCACCAGCTGGTATGGAGTGTGGTTCTTCATGGTTTTAAATCTTATTCACTGTTACAAGAATCAAATTCTATTTATTAATTTAGTTTTTTT
>JAHUTJ010009190.1:0-23847 GCA_036250325.1 Characodon lateralis | reverse complement strand
TCCACCTGTCAGTGGATCAACAGCTTCCTGACAGACCGACAGCAGCAGGTGAGACTGGGGAGCATCTTCTCCCGATCCAGATCAATAAGTACTGGTGCCCCCCAGGGGTGTGTTCTATCCACACTCCTCTTCTCCCTGTACACATGTGTCTGCATACAGACAGGAGGTGGATCAGCTGGTACACTGGTGTTGTCAGAACTACCTGGAACTCAATACACTCAAGACTGTGGAAATGGTGGTGGACTTTCGGAGAACACCACCCCCATACACCCCCCTCACCATCCTCAACAACACCCCAGCAGCTGTGGACCACTTCAGGTTCCTAGGAACCACCATCTTTGAGGACCTGAGATGGTCTTCACACATAGACACTGTTCGGAAGAAGGCCCAGCAGAGACTGTACTTCCTGAGGCAACTCAAGAAGTTCAACCTTCCACAGGAGCTGCTGGTCATCTTCTACACTGCCATCATTCAGTCTGTCCTGTCTTCATCCATCTCAGTGTGGTTTGGCTCATCCACAAAACAGGACAGGTCCAAACTGCAACGAATAATCAGGAATGCAGAGAGAATAATCAGGGCTGACCTTCCCTCCATCCTTAGGTTTTTAATCTGTAGGAACACTTAGTAGTTGAACAATTTATTGGATCAGACATTGCAGAAAACATCAAAACGGCATCTCTACTTTAACAAATGTGATTCTTACTGATGAGTCACAAGAGTGACACTAAAAAAATGTTTGAAAGATTTAACTGAGGTACAAAATAATGAGTTCACACTGAAATGACACTTTTGATTTATTTTGCTGGAACACTTTCATGTTTATATGTACATTCCTATTAACAATTACTCCAGATTACTTCAGAATCAGCTTTATTCACCATGTTTATGCACATAAACGAGGAATTTGACTTCGGTTCCACTTTGTTCTCAATGAACACATTTTAAATGTAAATGTGTAAAAGGAAAAATTTAAAGGATGTTGTCTTTGTTTCTTTTCTGGTTTTCTCAGGTCATGCCCACCTGACAGACTTCAACATAGCTACCATAATAAAGGATGGAGAGCGAGCCACAGCGTTGGCTGGAACCAAGCCCTACATGGGTAACATTGATCCGCCATTTTGTCTTATAAATAGCCGCGCCTCCTCTGCAAGAGCAACAGCAGTGCTTTGAGAAAAGAGATGGCTTTATAAACTAAGAACTGGAAACACAGACTGGTGTTTGTTCTTCATATGACCAGGAGTAAAGACTCACCTTTAATGCCATGGTCAAAAGCTCTGTTAGGTTTTATTCTAACATTCTAACAAATCACTGGCATGTCAGCCTTTATGTAGGTCTCTAACTGTTGATTTTGTCTTTTCTTCCTTTTGCTATTTGTTATGGTCCGATATTTATCTTTAATAAACTGGTCTAACTAAACGTTTCAGCATTGACACACATTTTTTGTATGTGACAGTTCACCTCGTTGTGCAGAGTAATCAGTTGCATATCAGTTCATTGCACAAAGATTTGCAGCTTAAACGTTTACTTTTTCTCATACCAATTCTAACTGTACATTTGCACACAATGATTGGCTAACTTCATGTAGTGATATCAGCACAGGTGAAGCTGTGAAAGATTTAGCACAATAGTTACTGTACAGGAAGTTCCTGAATCCTTGTCTTCTTATGTTAGCAGTGGTTATTTCCTTGTGTGTTTGTTTGTTGCGTGACTTTTATAATGTCACCTCTTTCACTTGTGACATTTCTCGAAAGAAAAACATGTTTTGATCTCTTGTTACAGCATGCATATATTTATTGATCTTTCTTTTTAATAGAGAAGCCCAAGCAGGCAATGACTCTGCACATTATCTAGAAGGATTATGTATGGGGCTTTTGTTCTCTGCTGTCCCCTATCAGGTAAAACTGAATGAATGAATCAAAACCCGTCAAGCTATGTCGGTATACCAAAAGTGCCCAGTATACAGGAAACTGGGGCTAAAAATATTGCAGGTGAAAGAAAGGTTTTCTGGATCATCAACAACCAACCAGGTGTGAGGTTTAGCTGCAGAAAGCCATTCTAAAATTGTCCTGGGGAGAGGAGACCTTACTTAACATTGGCTGGTGACAACAAGGGCAGAAAAGGAGTAACTCCTGTCCAAGAAAAACATCAAGGCCAGACTGAGATTCTGCAGGAAGTACAAGGATGGACAGCAGGAAACTGGTGCAAAGTTGTTTCCTCTGATTAATCCTCCTTATGATTGTTTGGGAGTGAGGTGAGGGCTACCATGAGTAGTATGTTGTGCCAACAGTGATACAGTCCATGTGTGGGGTTACTTCACATCCAAGGGAGTGGGTCTCCACACAATTCTTCCCAACAACACTGCCATGAATAAAGAGGGGCATTGAAACGTCATCTTAGATCAACCTTATCTAACATTTTCCAGCATGATGGAGCACTGTATCATAAGGCAAACATGATAGCAAAGAGTGACAAAATTTAGACCTATTTAGACCTAAACTGGCCAGCTCTTAACACCACTAAAAACATGTGGTCAGTTCTCAAATAGAAGCCCTAATAGACACTAATAGACCAAGAATGCCACTATCAGGATTTCGTCCTGAATTTCGTATACTGCACATTTAAATTGTTCTTCAGTATATGACAAAAAACAATTAAAAATCAAAAAAATTAAGTCTCAAGCACATTTGTGTCACTGTCCAAACCTTTGCCAATGGCTGTAGAGTCTTTATAGTAGAAGGTATGAAAACTAGGTCTTTGTGAGGACTAAGGAAATTTCAGGAAAGAAAACGTTATCTTTTTGCTCTACATTTGCATGTTGAAGTCAAGCAAGGAAGGAAGGATCTTCTTCTGCTCCAGTCGTGATTTTCCTCCTCTGCTTTCAGCTCCAGAGATCTTCCAGTCATTTGTAAGTGGAGGTACAGGCTACGCTTTTGAAGTAGACTGGTGGTCATTGGGGGTAACTGCGTTTGAAGTGCTGCGTGGATGGGTAAGGCTTAACTCACCGCCATTTTCTTTGTGTTTCAAGTCGGCAACAATTTTTCTTGGTTGTGTTGATTTTCAAGGTCGGTCTTCAAGGTTTTCTTCTGTTTCTCTCATTCTGGTGATCCCAGAGGCCCTATGACATCCATGCCAGTAACTCAGTGGAGTCTCTGATCCAACTCTTCAGTACAGTGAGTGTCCAGTACAGCCCAGCCTGGCCCAAAGATCTGGTTGCTCTTTTAAGGAAGGTAAGCTAGACTGAAAATCCATCCATCCATCTATTCATGGGTTCTGGATCTTCCCCAGGGTGTTACCTTCCTGGAAAACCTCAAAAGAAAGCTGTTTAGTTCACTTGTTAACAAGATACCAAGATAGTTTAACACTATCTAACTGTGGTGTTTCTTTTTTTTTTTTTGTGCAAGCTTGAGTACTGTTGAGCACTGTCTGTTTATTACGAAATTATAGAATCTATTGTATTTTTTTTGGTACAATCTGTATATTTTAAAGCTGTCTTCATCAGTAAATCACTGGGAGCACCCTGGATATGTGGCCACTTTAATCCAAGATCTTATCTGCCATTAACGTTTGGATCAAACTTTCACAGTTTGATCCAAATCATATTGCTAGAGCCAGAATATGACGTATGGCTTCCCCTATGGCAATGTCAATGGTGAGACCCTCCCCGTGTGAAGAAGCCCTGGATAACAAAGCCTCGGAGTATCTGCGTACTTCAAAACCTCCACCAGATTAGTATGACAGTTCTGCAGAGGGCATTGCAATCGGTGTGAAGAGACCAGGATTAGTCAGCAACTCTTAAGTCGCCATGGTTCTCAATTTGAAAAAGGCTCAGGGGAGAGTCAGTGCTTCAAGTGGAGGAGTTCCAGTATCTTAGCATGTTGGTAGGCTAAAGTGAGAGAAGAATAAATGATCACAACTTTATCTGCAGTAAAGCAGACATTGTTTCAGTCTGTAATGAAGAAGAAGAAGCTGAGCTGAAAAGCAAAGATCTTGTTTGACCAATCCATCTATGCTTCGGTCCAGGAGTCCAGATTATGAGACATAGATCAGGTCCGAAAAAAAAATGTGTTTTTTTCTACACAGTGACTGGCTTCAGCCATACAGGTAGATGGAGAGTGATCCAGATAGATCTGCTGCTGTTTTGGATTGACAGTAATCACCTGAGATGGTTAACAGATCAGATCAGATCAGGAGGCCCCTGTTTGGAGCTTTTCCAAGGACCTCCCACTAGAAAGAGAACCCAGATAAGATCCAGAACTTTTTTAAGACTGTATGTCTCCCTTCTTACCTGGTAACGCTGTCTGCTTCTGCATTTAGGAACTGGAGAATGGTATTTGAGAGAGGGGTAGCTGGGTGTCACAGTCATAAACCTCCAACAGATCAGCATAACATGTACTGGATAATCACTAATCCCCCTCAGCCTCTTTGCGAAGGTAAAGATCTGGGCCACATCAAGGAAGAAAACCACACTGTCTCACCTGAATCCAAAGTCTGGCAAGGGGTTGGAATCTCTTTTCCAAAAAAAAACAGTACCTGTAAAACCTCCTAACACCCTCTGCTTGTGCTCTTCAACTTGGCTCTAAACAAATTCAGTTAATCCACTTCTGGGGCGGCTGATATGTTGGCAAGACAAAAACACAAAAACGTCTACAGCAATTATTTTATTTTAAAAAGCTAAACCCCAGAACATTATTGATATAATAGGTTTGGGAATAAAACATCTGTCCTCACACTAAGCTTAGCAGAGTTCAGATACATTGAACTGTCGGTGAAGATTTCATCATCTTATTTTTAGTCAGCACTGACCTTTTTGTCTTCTCAGGAAAAAAGTAGCAAACACCCCCTGCAGCGAGGCATATTATCTGTCAGTAATTAACCTTGAATTGTTGGGTTGGCTGTGGTGGAGTTGTGTTTTCTCTGCATTGCTGATGCTAAAGAAACTCCACTCTGGGAAACAACTTTCCAACCTTCAGGGGACTCGAGGGTAGTGTTTGCATAGTAACTCCAAATTTTAATGAGGGATGGATCTTTGCTCTACCTAATTGCACCTCCAATTAAAGAGGGAATCGATTAAAGTGTTAAGGAATGCTAATGCAATTTTCATCACGTTGAGCTTTGGAGCTTTGGAGCACGGACATGGATGCGATATTAGTTTATGTATTGAGATAATAAGTGAGTTAAGAGGGAGGAGAGGATGCATATTCTGAGGGGAAACCTCACTGGAGGGAGGCAGGATGAGCCGAGACCCTCTGGGCATTGAAGGAAAAAGTGACAGATGGGAAGCATCGAAACAAAACACGCATGAGAGAAAAGTCACCCACTTCCTCTTCCGCATGTACATCTACATGTTAATAATCATCACACCAAGAAATTCAGCTTGGTATTGAAGCTTGAAAAGTTGAATAATTATAACCTAAAATCTGCCAGTTAAATAGGACTGTTCCCTTTATGTCCAAAAGAAACAGAGGAGCTTGAATCCGGTGGGGTATTTTTTCTAATTTTTATTCATATCTTTTTACTTATTTTAATAAAAGTCATCCAGTAAATACATAAAAAAAAAATCCATGGCTTTTCCAGGCAATATTTTATAGCGTGAGTGTGAGCTTCAGTGCGTCCATGTGCTGTCTGTCTGTATGACAGAGTTCTGTGGACAGAGAGATGGTCTCTTCCGCTCCGTTGCTGATCGATTACTGTGTGTGGATTCCACCCAGATAGGCCTAACTGGCCCTGCAGGAAAGAAAGTGAATCATCCTGCGACCAAAGAAAGAAAATAAGCACAGGAAGAGAGTTAACATGACAACCAAAGCCACTTCCCATTATCATTTCCTGCATTTAGCCCCAGGTGAAAGATGAAACAGATTGCATGCTATTAAAATACAAACTGTATATCCATGGGTTTTAGGCTGTCTGAGAAATAAGCAACCTTTTTTTCATATGACACAACTACAACAGTTATCTTTCAGATGTGATCAATGGCTCAGTTGCTTTCTGATGCCCACTTAAAGTCGAAGGATTGATCTGGAAATGATATTGCATTCAACTTAACTTTTCCAGTTGCAAGACTTAAAACAAGTTGGAAATTGCTTTGTTCACAGACTAGGATAAGGACTTAGTCCAATACAACCAGCTTGCAATGTAATTTCCTGCATTTGATGCACTCAAACATTAAAAGAGCATCGATGTACAGTACCATGTCCACTACGACCACCATAAGTTCAAAGAAATAATTTAATAGTGCAGGTATCACTTGCATCTCAACCATATTGGTACATTTAACAACTTCTCTTATGATCAGCCATATTGTTTTTGTATGCATATGAACATGAACATATTCTATGAATATGTTCATATGCTATGAATATGCATATGAACATATTCATAGAAAATTAGTGATATAGGATAAACCTTTAATTCAAAATCAAATTTATTGTTTTTGAGAAATATTGTCTTGATAGTAGTGCGGTCATGGCAAAAACTCCACATTAGCAGCCAAATTTAGCTAGTTAGCATCAGTTGCTACATTTTTGCTGACAGATTGTGACTTAAAACATAATCTAAAAAGAAGTCATAGCCTATAGTAAAATAACAAAAATATTTCTGCTGTGTCCACTGCTGTGAGCTCAGCCGTGAACACTTTAGCTATGCATCTTTTTTTTTCTTTCTTTTTCTTGAAAAAGGAAGACACTGTAAAGCCACAGTTTTATTTTACACCTGCAATTTATTTCACCTCCCAGAGAGAAGTGGCTGGCTGTGAGTTTGGAGAGAAGTTGTGAAGGTGACATCTGAACTGTCAAGGTTATGTTAGTGACGGCGTGTGTGTGTTGGTGTCTGTCTTCGTTCCTTCCAGCTGCTGACGGTGAACCCAGAGCATCGGTTTTCCAGTCTGTCTGATATGCAGACGTCTCCGTATCTTGCTGCCGTCAACTGGGATGCCGTGTATGATAAGAAGATGGAACCTGGATTTGTTCCTAATGTTAGTGCTGAGATGCAATATTTCATGCAATGAATATTTAACAGTCCACATAAGTGCTCCTTTATGGATGCTGGCTGTAATGAGCATGTAAGTGTAAGGACTGAATAATGCAGGGGGAACTGCATACTTCTCCTTTATGGCACAGTGAGTGTACACATGCACTTATTACAAATCCCTGTGTTTTACTCTGTGTGTTGTGCTGTGTCTGCAGTGCTTCCTGGCTTCTTATAATAATAATAATACATTTTACTTAATAGGCACTCAAGGTCACCTTACAATGAATACAAATCCACATTAAAAACAAGAACAAATAAAAAATAAAATAAAAACACAGCAATCAAGCAGTTAAAATGTAATGAAATAATCAAGTGCAGAAGGCAGTCCTAATGAAGTGAGTCTTTAGTGAAGATTTGAATTGTGAAAGTGAATTTATGTTCCTTAAATCAGGCGGTAGAGAGTTCCAGAGCCGAGGAGCAGAGCGGCTGAAAGCTCTACCCCCCATGGTGGTGAGATGGGCAGAGGGAACAATCAGGTGGATAGAGGAGGACAATCTGAGAGTGCGAGAGGGAGTAGCAACGTTGAGAAGATGGGATAGATAAGGTGGAGCGAGATTATGGACAACCTTGAAAGTGAGAAGAATGATTTTAAAGTCTATACGGAACTTGATGGGGAGCCAGTGGAGCTCTGACAGAACAGGAGTGATGTGATGGAAGGAAGGGGTTCTAGAGATGATACGGGCAGCTGAGTTTTGAACTAGTTGAAGCTTATGAAGAGATTTGTGTGGAAGACCGAAAAGGAGGGAATTGCAGTAATCAAGACGGGAAGTGACAAGGCTATGAACGAGGATGGCAGTAGTATGTGAAGCGAGGAAGGAGCGAAGACGACTGATATTTCGCAGATGAAAATAGGGGGACCAGGTCATGTTCTTGATGTGAGATTGGAAAGAGGGAGTAATGTTGAGGATGACACCCAAACTCTTTACCTGAGGCGAAAGGGAAACAGAGCAGTTGTCAATATCAATGGAGAAACTGTTTGTTTTGAATAATGTGGTTTTTGTGCCAATTAGGAGAACCTCAATTTTTTTCACTGTTTAATTTGAGTAGATTGGTGGAAAACCATGATTTTATTTCAGCCATACAGTCAGTAAGGGAGGTAGACAGAACGTTGGAATGGGTTTGCAGAAAAAATAGAGCTGGGTATCATCCGCGTAACAGTGGAAACTAATATAGTGTTTCCAAAAGATATGGCCAAGGGGGAGGAGGTAGATTATGAAAAGAAGGGGCCCCAGGACAGAGCCTTGGGGCACACCGGAAATGACAGAAGAAGACTGAGGAAAAAATGTTTTTAGCTGAATAAACTGAGAGCAATGGGAGAGATATGATTTAAACCAATTTAGAGGGGTCTGAGTAATACCAATGGAGGAAAGTCTATTGAGGAGGGTGGCATGACAAATGGTGTCAAATGCTGCACTTAGGTCAAGGAGGATAAGGATGGAAAGTAAGCCTGAGTCAGCTGCCATGAGGGGTCATTGGTGACTTTTATGAGAGCAGCTTCTGTACTATGGAGAGAGAGGAAACCAGATTGGAACTGTTCATACAGGTTGTTATGAGATAAGTATGTGTGAAGTTGAGTTGCTACTACATTTTCTAGTAGTAGCAACTTAGTGTATATCTCTTTCTAATTATGTGGTGTGGTTCTCCCTCCCACAGAAAGGTCGGCTCCACTGCGACCCCACCTTTGAGCTGGAGGAGATGATCCTGGAGTCACGTCCGCTCCACAAGAAGAAAAAGAGGCTGGCTAAGAACCGCTCTCGAGACAACAGCAAGGATTCACAGTCTGTGAGTGAATCAGTTCTGCAAGCAAAACAACCTCAAATGTTCCTCTGACAAGTCGTGAAATGGGCAAAATGATGGTAATGGAACATCAAATCCAGTTTTTGAATAAAAAATAAATAAAAAAACAGCAACAACATTTCCAAATTTTGATTTTTTTACTTAAACATTTCATATTTAACCCGATTCTAAGTTAATCAATGTATCTGCCGTGGTTATAGTTTTTTTCAACTTACTTTTGCCTTTTCAATCCTGTTTTAATTTTTAACTTTTTTTTATTGCATTCACGTTTATTTATTTTTTTTTATTTTAATTTGAATGACGTTATTTTTTAACTGTGAAAGTGCTATATAAATACATTTTACTTATTAACTTACTTACACTCAAACTTAACTGATCATAAAATGTCAATTGATGAAAAGTTATGCAAGAAAGGTCAGATGATTGCACCAGTTCAAAGAGGCACAGCTGAACACAGAAAAACTGGGCCAGGAGTACTTTCTATAGGAAAATACACACACTAACACACATACCGAAAAGGAGCACACAAATTGCAACAAAATGGCAAAAATAGCACCTTCATAGACTCCTTCCAGGAAAGAAATAGAGCTGAATACAGAAGCACTAGGCCATGTGTACCTTCTATGGAAAGAAAAACCAAGGGAAAACACAAAGTTAATGACAGCAACAACTGTATTGCAAAAATGCATAAATAGAAACTAGCTAGAGAAAGTAGCACATGCAGCAGATTAGACTGTAGAAAGCAGTAAGGCAACAACATCTGGAATGTGTATCCACTCTTATGTTGCAAATACTTTCGAGCACAGAAACAAGTATTCCATATTTAATGTAAAGAAATTATTCAGACTGAGAACCATATTAGTGGAACAGAAAGCAAAAAGTATGCATCAACACTGAAGAACAAACATTTTACAGAACATTTAGGATAATAACGACTCTTATTAAAGTCAGTCCATCAAAGGATTGTGACATGTTCTGATTGTCCTGTCTAATCCTTCATGAGGAGATGCTTAACATGATACTCAGCAATGATTTTTACCTCAGCAATAACTGCAACACATTCTGTTACGTAGGAGGATTTGGGAGCTGTGAGGATGAAAAACGGGATTCAAGATGTTACTGCATCTGTTATATGGCATTCATTCCCTCCCATCTCATAACAAATCTTACTTTGTTTGCTTCATATTGTGTTTTTACATTAAGAATACTTTTTGTTCTAAACAACCAATGCTATTTTGTATAAAGTGGATCTTTGTGGAGATTTTACTTGTGTAATTTCCAATTTGTAGGTGCTAAAAAGTAAATGCCCTCTGTAAGTAAGAGATCAATAACTGCTGCAGGAGTCTTGGTCAAATGAATAGTATACTTCAAGAGCCTGTACTTGTCTAGGATAATAATGCAGCTCAGGTCTCCTGCTAAGCAGTTCCCATCAAAACTGCATATTTTTAGTTTGGCAGTGAGCCAAAACCTTTTTTTTTTTGCCTCAGCTGTTCTGAATTCCCTCTCTTCTCCGCTCTGCAAATAAAATGAATAAAAGTGTCCTCCAGCAGAGATCATGAAGAGATACTTATTGTTGAAGTGCATAACCTCCCATCACCGTGCAGCATTCTGCATGACTTCTATACTGATTTCATTTCGGATTATATGGAGATATTCAAAAGCATGCATAATACATCAGCTCAATTCAGTTTATTTCTACAGTGCCAATTCATATCAAATATCATCTCAAGATGCTAAAACACAAATAAGTCCCACTTAGAATCCAGTTTAGTTTAAACTCAGCTTAAATCCATCTAGTTATTTCCAGTACAGTCATATGCAGATTTATTTAGACATTAGAGTCAGAATTATAATAAAATACAGTTAAATTCTGTTAATCATAATCAAGATAAGGAAGCCCAGCTGATTGCAGCTAATTACAGACTTTGCAGAAATCCGTCATCCAGTTTAAGCAACAGTGAGGAGAAAACACTTCCTTTTAACAGGAAGAAACCTCTAGCAGAACCAGGTCTGGCATGAGAGCACACAAAGTCAATGGCAGCATTAGATCCACAATGACTTCATCCAAGAAAGCGACAAAGCAAAACACAGGAGCACTGTCCCAGGTGTCATTTCTATGAGACAAAACAAAGAGAGAAACGAAGGTGATGGCAGCAATAGCCATGGCTTATTATTAGTGGCTTCGTCCAGGCAGGAAACACAGCTTAGCACGGAAGCACTGAGCCAGTTGTGCTTTCTGTAAGAGCCATATGATTGAAATAAGTAATTATTGATGTGGCAAGAGCACATGGCTTTGACACTTGGGTGGTGGGTGTGTCGAGGTGGGTGTGACTGTCACTAAGGTATGAATGGGAGCCATACTGGCGCGCTGATTTTTGTATGTATGAGGAAGTGGGTGCGCCGGTGGTGGTCGTAATTTCTGTTGACCGTGACACGACTTCGTTTTATTGTTGGCACCGTTGTATGGTTTAGTCTGGTCAGTATGTGTCAGTCCTGTAAAGAGAAGTATGGCAGTTAAAGTGGAATAAATTGATGGTTGCAACATACAAGAAGCGGCCTGGAGAGTATTTGAAGCACGCGTCTGACAGTCGAAAATCACAGAGTTAACCCAGTGCGGTCCTCTACAACATCGTCAGTTTGCCGCACAGTTACTTTCCATGGAAAGCAAAACAGAGTACATCCAGGTATTAATACACTTTTAAGTGACAAATGAGTACAACGGCTAAATGATAATTATCTATAGAGAACTCAGATGTTGTCTCCAAACGCTAAGAAGCTGCAGGGTATAGCTTGCATCACAATCTTTGTTTCCGTTTTCAGTTCTGCTGAATGGTGTTTTGTCTGTTTGTATCAAAAAAAAATAAATTACAGATACGACTCAAAACTGTTTTGTTTAATGGCAAACATTCTTTGTTTTTATAAAGCATGAATCAAAATAAATAAATGGGTTGTTGTAATTATAATTTTTCATTCTTTTTCATTCGCCTTTTTATTCTTTGCTGTTTTGGGCCGAATGGTTATCTTTAATTAGGCAATTACAGGTGTTTACTTTTATGTGGGCATATATCATTTTCCTTTTCGATTCTTCCATTAACAGTCAGCCAGAACGGCTCAAATCCAAAGCCATTGTTGCCCATTTTCTAAAAGATTAATCAGTTAATTGAAAATTTTTAGCATATTATGCAACAATGGGAATAGCCGGCACTGATGGCATTTACTCCTCTAACATTTAGGGACCATTATACGATTATTGCTATAAGATGTTCTTCTAATTAAATGGATTACACTAGAATATTAAGTTCCAGATGAATAACGGTGACAAATCTCAGCTTGACGCACCAGTGGAATAAATTATAAGATGATTCCTGGGTTTATTCGATACTAACGTGTTCATCCTAGACCAGGCTGATGAAGTCCTGAGATGTTTTTCTAACCACAGAACAGAGGTATCTTCTCTGTGGAGAGAAAACCAGCCTGTTCTGATCAAAAAGTCCTCATGAGAGTGTTATTGTCATCGGTATGTGTGTGTGTGGGGTTTTTTTGTCACTTGTTATCAGGACTGATCAGCATGTACAAACAGTGTGTGCCTCAAACAACAGCAGCCTTATGGGAGTTGGTGTGAATGTGTGTCTGCCTGTGTGTGCTCATGCTGCATTATTACTAAGATTATTAAATTATGAAGCCTTTCCGTGCCGTTGTCATGGCCCTGGGTGCTTTTGGAAATATGAGCTTCTATTTTGGTCCCAAGCCAAGCATCTAATTTGAGGAAGGCTCGCAAACAATTCATGAGTTGTTTTTAAAGGAACTACGAAGGCTGAAATGGACGAAATTCCACGTCATACATCTGGGAGTCGACAGACGCAGGTCGGCCTTTGTGTAAAGATGGAAAGGTCAGTGTTGATTCATGAGATTGAAGACGTGTCTCTTCTGTATGACTGCCTGCAGGAGAACGACTACCTCCAGGAGTGCCTTGAAGTGGTGCAGCAAGAGTTCATGATCTTCAACCGTGAGAGGTAGGAGAAAGTAAAAGCAGTGGACCGTCTATAACGAGCTAAAAGTATACCTCTCTGCTGTCATTTAAGACCCGTGGTGCACTGCACCTATGATACAGTTATGCATTCAACACATTTTCAAAAGAGAATCTCTTTTTAGAATCTCATACTGTATATCTCTTAATTAATCACTTTTTATATTGCAACCGTCATCACTGCAGCACCAGAATGTATTTTTATTATTGTTTGATGCACGCTGATTTTTGAGGTTTGCCCCATGCAAAGAAATTAATAGATCCACATTTTGCTTAATGTGGTTTTATTTTGATATAGAGTAACAGAGTATAGATCAAAATTCCTGCAATTCATTGCATTAAAATAGATTTGATTATCGATTGAAATATGTGTTTGATCCCTTAGAATGGAGCCCTAGTTCTGGCTGTAGATTGAGGCGTGTACTTAAATTGCACACAGATTACAATCAGTAACACAACCAATAGCAGAATTCCCTGATCTGTTCTCATTATGTGTATAACGCTCACCTGTTCACCTTTCCACCACCATTCGCAAGACCATAGAGTTGTAGAAAGGCAAATGGCAGAGGGATTTGGGGCACATGTTGCAAGCGTTAGTGCAGATGAAGAGCTGGGCTGTGTTTGTGAAGATAGTCTTGGTAACATTTCAGCAGTGGCCTTGTCCACACTGTCCTAGGTTAAGTCTTCTGCCTCCTTTGATCCATCTGGATCCTCGGTTTAAAGCCCCTGTACTTCATTAATGGACACCCCTGTGGGTTTGATGCCTTCAGTTTCTGGGGTTGGTTCAGTATGGCACTCAAAGGCCCATTTGTAGGAAATTTAAGGATTGTACAGGAGCCACAAATCACCAGGAGCTCAGCTGCAAAAAAGAGACGGCACACTGAATCAGGATGTGTTAGGTATTATTTAGTCAACTCAGAGGCAAGAACGATACAGTCAATTTACTTGCAAGGGTAGCTCTGCAGTGCAGACTACAAAGTGTTGGCACCCCTCTCTCTTTATTTATACATGCTGGTTCACACACAGNGTCAACTCAGAGGCAAGAACGATACAGTCAATTTACTTGCAAGGGTAGCTCTGCAGTGCAGACTACAAAGTGTTGGCACCCCTCTCTCTTTATTTATACATGCTGGTTCACACGCAGTTCAACAAACATTCAGGGTGTGTGTGTGTGTGGTCAGAAAGGTTAGGGTTCATGTGTCTGGATTTTAAACAGAGAGGGAGTGAGGACTTGGTAATCATAACTCACTCGCCTCCCACATATCCCTTTCTATGGCATGTAGGAGGGAAAAGCACTTAGAGCAGACATGAGTGATAAACAATACAGAAGTTTTCAAACCCTAACAGGATGGAAATCCAAAGAGCATGCTAGGGATTCACCACAAAGGAGAGCAGTGCCTTGAGAAAGTATTCACATCCCTTAAACTTTTTCCAAGTTATTTTATGATGGATAATCACATGAAAGTAATTGTGAATTAGAAGGAAAATGATAGCTGGTTTTCAAATTTTTTGTGCATTTGCGTTCAGCCTCCCACTCCAACCTTATCTTGGGGAATGTCTCTACCAGTTTTGCACAGAGACTGAATTTTTGGCCAATTCTTCTTCGCAAAATAGCTGAAGTTCAGTCAGATTGGATGGAAAGGATCTGAAACCTGAACAAGGTTTCAATCCTTGTCACAGAATATCAATTGAATTTTAAACTGGACTTTGACTGGACCATTCTAACCCCTGAATATGCCTTGATCTGAACTACTCCATTGTAGCTCTGGCTGTATGTTTAGTGCCATCCTGCTCGAAGGTGAACTTTAACACTAGTCACAAGTGCCAGGTTTCTGTCCAGGATTGACCCGTATTTAGCTCCAACCATTTTTACTCTTACCAGCTTCTCTGTCCCTGCTGAAGAAAAGCGTCTCCACAATATGATGCTGCCACTACCATGTTTTAGACTGGCAATTGTGAAGTGTTTGTCCATGCAAATGACAAAATTGTGTAGAGTAAAACAATGTCAGTTTTCGTCTCATCTGACCAGAGCACCTTCTTCCACATGTTTGCTGTGTGGCAACAATGGCTCTATTCTAGCCACTTCATAAAGACCACCAAAACAGAGTGCCTGACTAGTAGTTCCTGTCAACATATTCTCCCACCTGAGCTGTGGGCCTCTTGGCTGCTTCTCTGATTAATGCTCTCTTGCTCTGCCTGTCAGTTTAGGTGGACAGCCATCTCGTGGTAGGCTTGCAGTTGTGCCATATTCTTTGTAATTCAGTGCAGTTCAGCTGATTCATACAGCACCACAACAAATGTTTTCTCAAGGCACTTTACAAGACAAACAGATCTAGTTTAGCCATTTCAGTCCAATTACATAGACTGGTTCAAAGTCAGTTACATTCCTCCTCTTGGATGAGCTACAGTGGACTGTTGATAGCACTGAGTTGTTAACTTTGAAGTAATCCCTTAAATTCACCATGCATGTGGTGACAGTGGAAAGGAAAGCTCCCTTTCAACAATAGGAAAGCTCAAGCAGAAGCAGGCTCAGTGTGAGCGGCCATCTGCTGTGATGGCCTTGGGGTCTTCTGTTATCAGCCTTTTGAAATGTTCTCTAACAAACCTCTGAGGCCAGAAACAGAACCACTGGATTTATAATGTGAATAAATCACACAGAGGTGGAACAGGTGGTTGTACTTGAGTTTATTTAGGAGCATCAGAGTAAAGAGGTGTGATTACAAATGCATATCCCACGTGTTGATTTCATTTTCCCTTTTTCTCCACTTTAAAATCAAGTACTATTGAGTGGGTCTATCACAAACAATAATACCTAAATGTCTGTGGTTGTAACATGTCAGAAAAAAATGAATGGGGACATTTTCCCGTATTTGAAACATGTCTGCCAACCATGCCTGCAATGACCTAAAGTTGTGCTTCAAAGCTTTTGTAAATACCAGTAGAATATGCAGAGTTTATTATGAGTAGCAACTAAAAGGGCCATAAATAACATTAAGGTATTGTTCTTTGCAAGGTACAGGGAGGAATATTGGTTCTGTGCTGCACTCAATTATTGCCTCGTTTATGATTGACCAGGTCCTGCCTCCACAGTCTTACTGAACTCCTTCTCTGTGCAAGTGTCTTATTATATCCTATTGCCCTAATTAATGGCAATCCACTGGTATTTATAATGAATCTAGAATTATGCACAGCAGTGAAGAGCCCTACACAGTCTAATTCAGTCAAGTCCTGTAATTACACTCCACTCTCATTACTGTGGTTTCTATTTTTTACTCCTACATAGAACAGAAGGATTAATAGAGGGAAAATCACTGATATGATTTTATGGGTTTTTTCCTCTTGTAAGGTTGAAAAGACGCCAGGAGGAGGGTCAGTTGGAGGCGGGGGGTGACGACGCCAGTGCAGGCAGGGACGAAGAGGCAGAGCCTGGAGTTACTGATGACGACGTGCATGAACCGGATCCAGAGCCAGAGCCCGATCTGGAACCAGAGTCCTCAACCAAACTGAGCCTCTGCGGCACCGTCTGCTCGTCCCCCGGCAGCTGCTAGCCCACACAGTGATGGTTCTCTCTGGCCGCTGCCGTGTTTGTGCCATGCCAATAGATTCCCCCTCACCCCTCTCCTCTGTAGCCGGGGGCCAAGGAAACGCACATGGAAGGGTGGGGTCAAATGACCCAAAACGGCTTCCACGGTGTTCTTTCTCTTTTACTTTCTGTAGCATCTTTCCGGTAAGGCATGAATGAAGCAGATCCCCAGAGAGTCTCTGTGCTCATAGAATAAGCTCTAACTATGCAATGTATCATTATAGCATGACAAATAAGGTTATCATTTACTAGGAGGTGTTGATCACAAGCAGAGAGCTCCACAAGCGTGATGACATCCTGAGCAATAGCGACCAACCGTTTAGGGTGGATTGTTGGTTTGGTTGAGGCACCTTCCGTTTTTCTCAGTCTCTGTGCCAAATCTGATCGGGTCGGCTGGGTGATTTAACACACAAAGCAACTCAGTTTATATTATCGTCTGTGTTTTCGCTTTACTCTAACTCCTCAGCCTCTACTATGATCATGATGAAGAAAAAGAACAAACCCTTTCAGTTCTACAGTTCTGGGTATGGGGGTCTGCAGAGCTCCAGGGCCACAGGTGGCTCTTTGGACCTTCCACAATGGGCTCTTATTAAATCTGGGAAAATGTGTCCATACTCTTTTTACAAATGTTTTTTGTTTTTCTTTAGCTTAAAACCTAGAAATTGAAACAAAATGGTGTTTCTTAAGAAATTACAATTGTCATATCAAAAATTTTAAGTTGGCGTTTTTCAAAACGTAATGTGGCTCTAAGCGAGTTTTATTTAGATGGACTGAGGGCAAAAATGGCTCTTTGAACAGTCAAGGATGCAGACCCCTGGAACAGGACATGATAAAAATGATCTGGTCTTAAATCTCTCATGTGTGCAGAAACACACAGCAGATTTAACACTGTCATTATGTGTTAAAGAAAGATGAAGCTAGAATCAAAGTACTAATTACAGCCTGTGATTCGTTGTCTTGTTTAATTTTGAGCAGTAATACATTGAAGTTGCTTTTATTGTTGAGGATATTTGGTTCTTTCTTGCTTGCAACATTGCTAAAGTTCCTTGAGGAGTTAGTTTCTGCACAGCTCTTTTAAGAGCCCTTCACAGCATTTCAATCCAGTTTAGGTCTGGACTTTGACTGGGTCAAATACCCAGTTTAGTTTGAGACAAGCTGTCACATTTGACTCTAGAAAACTTTGATGTACAGATGAGTTTATGGTCGACTCAATGGTCTGATGGCTGGAAAACATGCCCAAACCATCATGCCTCCACCACTATGCTTAACAATTGGAAAGGGTTGTTTGTGCTGAATTGCTGTTTGTTTTTTTCCAAACATAGTGCTTTCTTGCCTTCGAATGAATGACCTCAAACTGTTGGAAATGACCCTATAACCCTTCAAAGATTGATAGGCAGTCACGATCATTTCTCTAAGATGATTGCTGATGCCTTTCCACATTGGTGTTGTGTTAACAAGCACTTGTATGCTTCAGAGCAGCAAACTGGCTAAACCTCTGCTTTCGTAGTGGCGGACACACTGATGATGATCAGTTAACCATGCCAGTTTAAATACCAGCCCCTGGTTGTTCTTGAAATTATATGGAATCAAGAAGGTTGTGCTTACTTTTCCACATAGAGCATTTCTTTTGGGGCTTGAATTTGTTTAATACATAACATAAATGAATAATCTGTTTTATGTTTTTGTAGATTTGGGATTAGATTAAAATAACTGTAGGACCCAGTAAAGACCAGATAATTCATATTATGTCCTGATGTATAAAAGCCAATAATTAAAAAGTGGGTGTTCTCTCTTTTTTACCATGATTTTGTGTTAAATTGCCTAAATCTGTGGCAAATCTGTTCAGTTTCCTCCTGGAGCTCCTTTCTCCCACTGCAGCAGCTTCCTAGGTCTCAGTTACAGTAAGTGTTGGTTGGTTTCATGTTTAAACCTGTTTAAAGTTGTGCCTGTTTATGATAATCAGTATCTGTTAACCCACAGATGCATTATATGCCCCAGATATTAGTCTGATTTTTCTCTGTAAGTGTTATCCGAATTCTTTGTTTGAAGCCTTTTGAAGATATTAGGTAACTTAATTTATGGGAAATCCGTACTAATGACTGGAAAAGGCCTGAATAAGCTCTAAGGATAGATAACAGCATTGTCAGCCTTTAAGAATCTATTTCAAAGCTGCTTTACTAGACATCATCCTATTAAGTGCTCAGTTAGGACAAAGATCATCTCCCTGTAGGGCTTAGTTTGGGGCCTAAATGTGTAGCTGTTGGTTCCTCAGACTGTATCAATGAGCTCGTCTCACAGCGATGCTCGCTCATTTAAGGTGGTCCCGTTAGCCTCGGTCTGGACGCCTGGGAACATGTAGCAAAAGACTACCTTAAAAACCCCTCCCTGGGCAGTGTAAATAGCATGTAGTGTAGGTAATTAAACTCTCCACAGTTTTATGTGGGACTGCTAACTGGACATGTAAACCGAGGGAAGAGCTTTGTGAAGCCGGGGTGGGGGGCGGCTTCAAACGCTTCACTCCGCTCTTCTCTCCAAGTGTGCAGGCACAACTTGTAGGCAAAATATGCCAAAGCTTTTCTACCATTTGCATAAGCATTTCTAAGGAACTTTACATGTCCGAATGTATGTTGTATTTTCTTTTTGTAGAACCTGAGGTTTGCTCTATTTAATAGTGAAGATATTATTGTTTATAGGGCAGTAACGTGATTATTTCAGGTGAAGTGGTGTCTTGAATTTCTGGTGAAACAACCTGCAATTTTCGGTGTCTTAAGAATAGTTAAGAAGATTGACGTTACTCTTATGTCTGTGTGGAAAACTCTTGAAGAACAACACTTCCTAAGACTGAAGCAGGTTTATAGAAAGTATACCTCAGCTTTCTGCATGCTTTAGACCTGCGGATGTTCTCATCAAGTGAAAGTAGCAGCTGCCAGTCATTGATTAAATCAGGGGCATCAGGGCATCTCTCAGAAGATAATAAAATAGTAACAGGACTGTCAGTTTAAAAAAAAAATACATTTCATAAAAACATATTTTTAACCTTGTCAAAAATCAATGAAAAACTCTTTATTACAACAGGTAAACCTTTCTGGAAAGGCCTACTTACCATCACCCTAATTTTTACCTCCATCCACATATTGTCTATCAGATTCAAGTGTGGACTCTGATTGGGTCACTCCATCATGCTAATGCAAATTCTAGTCAAAAGCAACATGTTGGTAAATGTTGGATATCACTTTAAACTTAAATTCTCAAGAGGTACGAATAATCTTGGGCTTCACTGCGTGTTGTAATCGGCTGGAAAACACTGTTCAGTTGGGTCTGGCATCGTTTCCAGATCCCAGTTCTGACTTGGACATGTGCTGATCCAAACGGTACCACCCTTTTCATGAAGCTGCCTTTTAAAACGGACTCTCAGTAGCTCCAGCTGTAGAGTTAATGCACAGACGCGAGACTGGTGTGAATCTTCTCCAAACATTCCCAGAATGAGGCAAATATCTTCCAAAATCTGTAATTACTTCTTTATCCCTACACAACAGCTAGATTTAGGAGCTTAGGTAAAGGGACATAGGAGGCATCTTTAAAGTCTGCCTGTGCTGACCTGAATACTCATCTTGAACACTGTTTTTGTTGTTTTTTTTCCTCCGTATTTTGTTTGGTTTAGTTTTTGCATGTACCTTTACAATATAAGCCTGATTTAGCCAAAGCCTGGATCTTGAGCCTGACTGGCTGCTTTTATGCATGCAGAAACTTTTGGTACTCTCATACCTCGCCGCTCACCTGATTACTGACTGAGTATAACTGGCCTGCGTGGCAATGAGTTTTGTGAAAACATGAATTGTATAAAAACAATATAATCCTGGTGTTATGTGGACAGCATGTTATCCTTAGATGATATGGAGTACTTCTCTGCATCCTCTAGGTGGCCGTTTTGTTTTTGTTCAGGGATGCAGCTTCACGGCCTTACAGATGAGCCAAATGAGGTCCGCCGTGTGTGTGATGATCCGTTGTTGCAGTTTTATTTGTGCAGCAAATAAAGAGAATTTAGACTTACCGTTTGATCTATATGAAGAATTTGCTGCAGTATTTTAAAAATAATTAATGAAAAGTTCAGATTTGTGGAGTAGAACGTTCTCATCAGAATCAACATATGCCTAAAGTGTCGATGTGATCATCTGTAAATCATTTGTAAATGAAAAAACAACTGATTCTGACATTTGGCTTTACGATGCTTACCGATCTCAAATTTTCTTTTTGATACGTTGATCATTTCTAACTGGGCATTGCTTTCTAATGTGTTTCCTTGACTGTTTATGTTCTGGCTGCCCTTTGACCTCAGGTTGAAGACATTGTTGTGGTGTTTGAGCAGCAACAGCATGTCTCTTACTCAATCTTTTTTCTGTGTGATGTTGTCGAGACAACCCGGTCTGTACTTCGTCTGTGCCCTGTGGATAAAGTCTGAAACTCAGAACCCTGTAAAGAAAAACAAAGCCAAGAAGCCAGCGTGATCCATACCACTCATTCCTTCACGTAACGTTCTTGTACTTCAGGATTTCTACTGTCAACTCGGTGAAATAAAACAGGTCCTGTACCAACTAAAAACTGCTCTGTGTGTTCAAATACATGATGCTGCTTTGATTGCTTTGATAAAGAAATAAATCTTCTTCCAATGATTTAGTGTCTGTGTCACCTTCTTTGAGTACAGTACCAAAGATTTGTTTGGAGCCATCAGAGAGCGGTGCAGTGCAAGGGCGAGTGCCTGATGTGAACCACTTCTCTAAATAGCAGTGTACACACGCGCTTTGCCAATACCGGCTGCAGGCGGAAGGATCTAGGACTGGATTGCAGACTCGGGGAAAGGATGAGTCTGTCACAGGATTACAGAGAGCAAATAATGCAGAAAAGGTTGTTTTTCTTCTGCAAAACACAGTTCTTGTTCTAAAGATGCACATATTTCAGATTCATATACACCAGATTTAAAATGTGTTTATAACTTGGTCCAAATGGCAGTTTTTTATCATTTTAAATGTGATATGATAGAAGAGATAAAATATTAACCTCGTTGTATAAATGTGCAAAAGAGTTGGCATTAAATGGCATTAAACTAATGCCTCCTTTCCAGCATTCAGTCTTATCGAGTCCATACCTCCTGCCAGTTTTTGTTAATCAGAATAACTTGAAATACTCTTAGAGCTGTCCCAGTTAAATCTTCTGACATTTGCTTCCTTTGACCAAAGTTACAGTTCTGCAGAGATGTTAACAACGGCATCAGTCAGGAGAAAAGCCCACAGAGTTCCTTGAAGACGGTCATGTTTGACTGGAGAAAATATGGAACAAGAGTGACATTAGACAAACTGAACATTTCTCTAAGAACGATGCAAAGGTAACACGTAAACTGGTCAGCAAGACTGGACGAGCTGCAGAAATTTCCACAAGTACTGGTTGAGCTTTGTTCATGTTACAACTTTATTCTCCATATGTCTGAACTAAGGAGTTAGGTCGTAATACAGAAGGCCATACTTTCAAATAAATCCAGGATTGTAGCTAAAATTTCCTAGCAGTTGAGGGAGAATGTGGTTTGGTCCGATGAAGCCAAAACTGAAACTTTTGCTCGACATTACACTGTTACCCACATTGAAGCATGGTGGTGACAGCATCATGCTGCTTCCTCTTCAGATTAAACTGGTAAATTAAATTAAAAACTGTTCCACATACCAGCCAGTTTAGACCCAAAACCTTCAGATATTAGTTAGAGAGCTACAAGTGAAGGATTTTTATTTTTCAGCTTCAATTAGTTTAAACATACATTCAACTCATCAAAAGAGTGGCTTTACCAGAAGAAAATGTAAGTTTCAGAATAGCCTAACCAGAGTCCAGAACTAGATCTGAAGATTTGAAGGACTTTTGAGAGGTAGAGTAGGCAAATAATACTAAGATGTGGGATGCTGACAAACTTCTACAAAAGAAGACAGAATGCTGAAATTGAATTAAAATGTATTAAAAAGTAGTAGTTTAAGGTTCTATGGGGGGACATGCGACAAGACTTTTGCACAATTGTCTATCCAGTCATCGTGGTGTGGGGAGTATGGTCCATTCACGATTGGCCCTGAGCTGGATCTTCCAGGATGTCTACAGCTGTCTTTCCAGAGGTGTCCAACCGAGGGCGCCACTGTGGTGCTTCAATGGTCTCTATCAGATCAGCCAGCTCCTCCTCCAACTTCTTGACTGTGTTCTCCACCCTCTGCAGGAGACAGAAGGCATAGCTGACGTGAATGTGGTTGTCAAGTGAATAATACATTATGTTCTATTATAGATTATTGAATCGTCACTCATGAATAATGCAAAAATTGACCTAAAAAAAAGAAGAGTATTGTGCTTTGTCATTGTTTTTACAGTAAGTCATTAGAAGGTGCTGAGTCAGCTTTGAGGTCAGTTTATCCTTCATAGGAAAAAAGACAGCAAACTGGTGTAACAAAGCTGTATCACAGATAAACTGCTGGTTGGACCACTAGTGGCTGGAAATGATGCTATTTTGGGTGCTGCACCTTCTCCACCACGTCCAGCCGGTTATGAAGGTGTATGTGTTCCTGACAGATGCTTGTCTGGACTGCTCGAGGTTGCCGGTTGGACTCCAGTCCTGCAAGCAAACCAAAAGCATCCCTGAGTCAACAAGAAAGAACTACTAGAAAATATCAGATGCAGTTGGTTTGAATTTATTGTGGGTTTTTTCAGGGTCAAAATTATACATACTTGCTTTATATATAAGTGCACCCCTCTAACATTTAGTTAAATGTCCTTTATTGATTGTTCTATAGTCCACTAAATTTTAATAGGCTTGAGGTTATCCTACTTCACCCTTTCTAGAACCAATTTTGGTGTGCATTTTGGATCATTTTTTCCGTTAGAACACCCAACTCTTTCGGAGTTTCAACCATCTGAACCAAACTGTCAACATCACAAGAAATTGGTTTATATATTCAGGAACCACTAACAATGCTCAAGCTTGCCATTAACTAGGAACTGCTGGAACTCCAGTGTCCCTGTCCACAGTGAAACCAGTATTCAAGTCAAGTCAAGTTTATTTATATAGCGCTTTTCAGCAACAAGGCACTCAAGGCGCTGTAAATACGGAAAAACATTACAATGATACAGAAAATCAAACAGAGGTAATTTAAAAAAATTAAAATAAAGAGAATAGAATGATGGATAAGAAAACGAAAGGAAAATTGGACTGAAAACTTCACTAATAATGTTTAGATGGCACATTCAAAGGCCACTCTAAACAAATAGGTTTTTAATCTTGATTTAAAGCAATTTAGGGTTTTGGCACTTTTACAGTTTTCTGGGAGTTTATTCCAGATTAGTGGAGCATAAGAACTAAAAGCTGCTTCTCCATGTTTGGTTCTGGTTCTGTGTA
>JAHUTJ010009189.1:0-23860 GCA_036250325.1 Characodon lateralis | reverse complement strand
GCAGACCCCACACACCCTGCACATAAACTGTTCAGAGTTTTACCTTCAGGCCGCCGCTACAGAGCACTGTTCACTAAAACCAGCCGCCACAGAGACAGTTTCTTCCCCCAGGCTGTTTCTCTGTTGAGCATTCAATAGAGTACAAAACAACAGCATACAGATGTTGCAAATGCACCTTTTTATTATATATGTGAATATTGTACATGGTAAATATGTATATTCTGTAATGCAAAAACAAAACCAAAGAGCAAAGTGTACCGGAGTCAAATTCCTTGTTTGTATGTACGAACTTGGCAATAAAGCTGATTCTGATTCTGATTCTGAAAACTAAAACTCATCTAAATCTGCTGAAATATAACTCCATTCAGTTTTTTTAATTCATGGAGCATCAAACCTAATGCTTTTTTCATGAGTTTGAGTCTTTTATGGCTTAAACCAGAGCGATGAAACTGAACTACATTTAGCCTCTTACAATAACGCAAAGCACCTCAGAAAATGATGGAAACAACCTCAGTTGGATGTAAACTGAAACTCTTGTACCTGTACCTGTACCTCTTCGTCAAATCCACCGCAAATTGGGATGTATGAAGGCTACGCATGCGGTGACATATCTACATACTGTTTTGTTCATCTGAATTTTTTTTGTGTGCCACAGGTTTCAGAATTTCTCCCTACTGCAAACTTTTTGTATGAAAGCTGCATACTCTTTTGTAAATGAAGCCCCTGGTCATAGACTTCAGAAAGTCCAAATAATTCCCACAACCAGTTCAGGTTGAAGGAGAGACCAAGTATAAGTATATCAGGAAAAACTGAGCTATAACAGAAGTATAATTTTGACCACAGTATGTACACACAATCCTCAATTCTAAGTTGCTTGGACACATTTTGTTACGGCAAACATGTTTTTTTAGACCTTCAGTTTAAGAAGATCTCCTCTTGTTTGTTGTGCACTGTACTGAAGAGATAACTGGATTACTCTTGTCTGTTGCACAGATGAATCTCTTCTGTCAAGATGCCAAAAGCAGCAAAATGGTTGGTCATGGTCAGCAGAATTTTGGTCAATATAGGTGGAAAACTATTTGCACTAAGATAACTGTAGTCAAACTATGCAGGGTTCTGATAGAACCCTGTTTAATTTTTATTAAATTATTATTCTACTGCAGAGAAATTTTAAGAATCAAATTCAAAATGTGATATATGTGTGAAAATCAAATTTTACAAATGTAAACCTGTGGAGTTTAGCTGGAACTGTGTGCACTGGCCAGATGAGACTAAGATAACTTCTTTTTTGGCAAAAGAAGAAGAAAACTTCAGGTGGACACTGTGAGGAAAAAAACCAATGAACATATTTGAAAGCAGATCTTACTGCTAGATAAGGTAGAGGATCTTTGATGTAGTGGGCCTGCTTTTCTTACAAAGGCCCAGGAAATCTTGGTGCAGTTGTCAGGCTCAGTGTAGCGAAGGACGCCGGAATGCAGACGAGCAGGAGACATAGGTGGCGAGTAAACTGATTTAATAAATGAAACTCACTTCAGTGGGTGGTGGCAAAAACAGACATGGACAGGCAGACAAGACAGGATTGGCATAAACTTGACATGAGTCGAGATAATAACAGAGTGAAGTAATTCGTAATGTTTCCACGAGGAATGAACAGAATGAAGGTGTATGAATGGAGCATGATACTGGTGAAAAATAAAACTAATTAACATGGCTCATATGGACCGAATGAAGCTAACTGCAAACAAACAGGAGAGAAACCAAACGTGGCTGGAACAAAACAGAAATTCAAGGATACAAACTAATCGGTAAAACATAATGTACAGAACATGAATTAGAAAACAATAAGAAACTAAAGCACAGCCAGGAAAAAAATAAACAGAAACAAGATCTAAAATGTAAATTGGAAATAAGAATAACTAGAACCCTAAAAAAAACCAAAACCCTCAAATCATGACACCAGTGGATGGTTTCATAAACTCTCTGAAACACCATCACATTGCTTATATAAATCTGGCTGACTTTACCATTAAACTAAAAATGGGTTGTTTATGGTCTTTTAATAGGATAAGTACAATAAACGTATGGACAAATCAACACAAATACTTCACCAGACACAAATTCAACCTTTTCAATGGCTACCTCAGTCTTTAGAATCTAAATCCTGGAGAAGATATGGGTGGTGAGCTGAAGAAAAAAGAGCATAAATGAAAAAAAAACAGGTTTCTGGACAGCCTGGGCAGATCAGAAAAAGAGGATTAGTGAAAGATCCTTCTCTATGCTACAACCTTGTGACGTGTTATAGAAGACTAAGACATGGGTAGTTAAACAATTAAGCATTAGCAGCCAATACATTTTTTTTAAATCAATTATTTTATAGCGTTGGACTTTTTTTCCAAAGGATCTTATTTTTCTAAATGTATTAACATGAGATTATGGTCCGGCAAACAAAGTTGAAAGCATTTTAAGGCATAACATATCTTTGCATATAAGTGTGGCCGGAACTGCATGCAAACAATTACACCAACCACAGAGCAGATGCACTATGTGAGACTGAGGTTAAAAGCCAGTGGATTACCTCTGTTGTTTTCCTTTCTCTCAGGACACACAGACAAGGCTGCATCAGGAAGTCATCAGTGTGAGGTGCAAGTGTCACGAGCGTGCAGGAAACAGTATTTGTGTAATTACCCTCACAGCCTCAGTAGGAAGGACAAAGTCCAGCACTAAACAACCCCAGGAAAAACTATGAAATGACTGCTCTCCATTTATGCTAACGTTGCTGTTCTATTGTTGCTGGGAAAGAAAATCTCATATGAGACACAAAACTGTTTAATTTAATAGTAAAACATTTAATATTATACATTTATTCATAATACATAGCTAGAATCCATTTTTTTACATGTCACAATACATAGATTATTTAACCTCCATATAACATGTTATAGTCTATGAGGCCTGGACTTTACATAAATGAAAATTGAAGCCATCCTAAACAGGATGAACAATCAGCTCTGCTAGATTGTATCTCGTCACTGACCTCTTGTTATTTTATCCATATATTCTCCTGTCAGATTCAGATCTGGACTGTTTGATTGCCTAAGGACTGAGTTGATGTTTTATTATGTTTTGTTTTATGGCTAGATGAATTACCACCCTGAAAATGATATCCTCATCACCATGCCTATTTCTGATGGATGGAATGCATGAGATGTGCAGCTTTTTCAGTAGAAGTTGGATTTACTGCAGAAGTAATGCCACCCATTTCCCCTGCTCCTTTACCTGATGTCTAACTATGAGTGGAAATGTTCTAATTTCCTCTTTACGCTCGATTGCAGCTGCTCCCAACAAAAGTCCTGCCCAAGATTCCTGATTCATCACTAAACATTCTCTTTTATCAAATCAACCAGTTGGTGATTGCTTCTCTTTAGCCCAATGTAACTTGTCTTCTTCTGTTTATGTGATATTGATGGATTATATTTTACTCTTTACTCTTACTCTGTGTGTAAATTAAATTTTTCTCATCCAGTTATTGAAACATCAGTTTCCAACATTTACTTTCATTTCTAATTCCAGTTTTCTATCCTCTTGATCTTGCTGTTTATACTTTTGTGAAACCGTGTAAGCTGCTGAATAAGCCTTTTAAAAGGGTAATAATTCATGTCCTTCTGCTTTTTTTTCCCCTCTTGTTTGGGCCCAATTGTTTTTCAATCAGCTGTGGGCAACAGATAAATATAAAGTCTACAAACCCCTCTTAATTAGATTGAAACTTGTGCAGGTTTTATTTTTGACGAGTTATTGAGGTTTTTTATTTTTGTTTCATTTGGTGTCCTGTTGATGGATGAAAATCAAGATTTTTCTTTCATGAAATGCTATTTAGAGATAATACAATACAGTGTGAGGCATGGCTTTCAAGTTTGTAATGTAACGTTTCTGAAATTTTGCCTAATGCCTAAATGCATCTTTAAGAAAAATATACTTTCAATATCACTCTGCCATACACTGAAAGTAATAATATATATTTTTTTAATCCCGCAACTGAAATTTAAGGGACTGTCACTTTCACATTTATTTGAGGTATATTTGAAGGATATTTATAAAAGGTATATTAAAAGGTACATTTATAAAACAATTCATTTTAATTCAGTTTAAATCAGTTTAGCACCAAGTCAAGTGTAATCCCAATGCACTTTACAAAACAAATACATGTGATTCATATTGCCCTCCGTTTACCTGCTTGCCGTCTGTTACAGCTGCTTCACATCTCCTCTGCTCTTTCTCCTTGTCATTTCTTCATCCCTGCCTCAGTATTTAAGCTCCTTATTTCTCTCTGTTCACCACTAGTTTCTCCTATTGGCTGCCTGTTATTCTGCCATTATTACTCCATTGCTTCATCATCCAGTCCTGTGCTCCATGACCTGCTTCTCCTGCGACCCCGTCTTGTAAGTTTGGTTTATTTTCTGTTCCATAAAACTTTGTTTTGCCACAGCCACACTCTGCACTTGCGTCATTCTTCAACCACACCATGATACTGTGAGAGGGATCAACATGGGGAACTCCTTGGCTGTAGAAAGAAAACTGAATTCTCAGAGGCATCATTTTAGATTTAAACTGAAGCAGATTCTTAACAAGGACCAGGTTTGTTCTCTTTTTATTGTTTTTTTATTAGGTAGTTTGTATTGCTGTGTCTTAATTAGTGTTGTGTTTTTAACTGTTTGGTATTTTCATTTTAAATGTTGTATAAAGCCCAACTTGGTAATAATCATAGACGAAATATGTTAAGTCCACAGTAGTTGTTCTGCTTAATACTGCTTAATACCCTACAAAAATAAAAAAACAAAATATGTTTATTAAAAATGTCCTTTAGCAGGTTATCCCTTAAGTAGCACAACTGTAAAGATAGCCCGAGAAAACCTAAGGCACTCTAAGTTTTATCATTAAGAAAGTTTAAAAGTAAATCTAAAACTTATACTGGGTGTCTTTCTTGCAGACCAAATTTGGGAGCTGATCACGAGAAGATCTGTCTCCCGTTCTACTTCTAGAAACTCTGGGAACCACTAGCAGACTGAGAGTAAAGTGGTCTGTTAGGAAAATATGGAACTGTGAGTTCTTTAGGATTAGATGGACCTGTGTAATATTAGCCTCTGGAATTAATTTTTCTAATTGACTTAACATCACCCAGAGACTGCCTCTGAGCTTTGAGCCTTAATCTGTAGATGGAGCTCAAACCCACAAGGCTTTGAGGCCACTTTCCTTCTCTGTCCTTTTAATTTCTTTCTGCAGGTGGATCTAAATGGGAAAGGTTCTGTCCTCTGTGACAGAAAATTAATTAAGATATTATTTGTTCAATTGACTCAGTTGTACAGTGCAGGTTCTCAACTGGGAAAGAAAAACACAGCCTCGTCAATATTTCCCACAAAGACATGGGAACCTTTTATTCACTTTGCTGCAAGAAAATATCCCTGCTCAATTTGATTTATATTGTAATTAATTTGGTAAAATGCAGTGGAGAAGAACACAACATAAGTAATCTGGCAAACATTTGTAATAAAAATGTTTTGCAGGTTTTAAGCTCTGTTATAAGCCTTTTGGAGAATCCAAATATTTAAACAATTATAATGTCTAGGATTATTGACAGAATATATTCACTCCCTCCATTACAATTTGGAGGGAGTGAATATATTTAGTTTCTTTGTGAAAATACTGAGGAAGCTTTAAACAATTCCTTAGGCTGATTCTAAAAAAGACAAAAAGAGCAGAATAATAAAAGATTCCTTTATTAACTGATTATCTTCCAAACTATTCAGCCATAAGAGTGCATCTCTCTTGACTCAATAATGAATTCTAAGCACAGCTTGCTTAAGAAAAGATCAATTATTTAGTTGCAAAAATGACTGCGTGCTTCACAAAAAGAGAGTGGGGACTAAACAGCGATAGAAGGTAAATGTGTGTTTGAACATCAGAGCAGAATCCAAATAGGTTTTAGTGTTTTAACAGAAACTGACAACATCACAGGTCTGAAAAATTTACCCATTTGCTTTTCAGAAGAAATGTTTGTTAAGCTTGTGAAGGTGAGTAAAATCATTCAGGTTTTCAATCTTAGCATATTAAAAATTACAGAGAAGAGGTGCTTTGGAAAACATTGACATTCAAGAGAATTTGCACTCTTGAGATATCATATGTCATAAACCTCCACAAATAATTTAACGTAAAGACCTAACAAACTGGCACCCAACCAAGGCATTTAAAAGCACTCTGTGACAACCCCAGTCGACATGTAATTAGTGATAGTGGAGAATTACCACTTGTGACAAAAAAATCGATCTAAATTTCTGCCAGCTTTCATAATTTCTGCTTCAAACCAGCATTGTTAGTCAGACACACCACGGGCACCACTTTCTCTAAATAACTGTCACCAGGATATTTATGTCTAATTGAATAAATTAGAATATTGTTGAAAAGTTCATTTATTTCAGTAACTGTTTAACAATGGTGGTTCTTACATGACAAATGCAGCTCACCCCCGACATCATTTAACAAAGGATTTACGGTGTTTTAGGGGCAAATTTTGAATACTTCTGGCAGGAAGAGTGGCAGCATTTCTCCTCAAGGTGAGCACTAGTTGAGTGACTCTTGAGTGTGCAGCAGAGATGCAGTTCTGCTGTTTGTACAGATAATTCAAGCCTATGCAGCTCTCCTTACATAAACTCTACTACATTCCCATCTGCGTCTCCATGTGTAAGGATAACTGTAGGCTCATGGTCTAAACCTTATATATATATAGGGTATATAAGTAATTTCAGGTAGAAATTGTTCTAAAACCCCTCAGGGTTTAAGAAACAAACAAGTTACTTTCCAAGCAATACCATAGTCCCAAAAACACAGCCAAAAATAATTGGCTTATGATAAAGAAAATAAAACTGAGAATGGCCCTGTCAGTCACCTGACCTTTATCCATATGAAAATCTATAGAAAAAAGATCAGGATGCATAGAACTGGCCCCCAGAACCTTTAAAATTTGAAATTTGAAGAAAATGGGTCAATCACACCTGAGCAATCTATATTAGTAGTTCTCCACAAAGGAAAAATGACACAAAAGCCTATTTCTCCTAGCAATAACATGAAAACATATAATTTAAACAGGGTTATTTGCTGATTTTTTGATGTCAGGAAATAAGTACAAGAAATTATGTCAGTTTTTGTTTGACATAATTTCATGCAGTAGTCATTGTCCCAAGGTGTTGTTTAACTCTATTAACTCTGTTATTAATCCTCCAGCCTCCATTCTCCTCTATACATTAATCCCTACGTGGATTTTGTTTATTTTTTTTACTGAAAAAGTCTATGGGATAGGTTTCTGGGTCACCTATTATATTGTAGCTCCATCTGATTCTCCTGTTTCAGCTGTTTTTGAGCAGTCTTTTACTTATTTGAAGGAACAAATACAACATATGAGACCTACTAACTGCCCACTGGACTTTCTTCCTTTCAAATTGATGAAAGAAGTTTTAACTTCTGTCGGTTCTGTACTTGTATTTTTTATGTGTTGGTCCACATAAACACCTCTTTGTAATGGACTGTAAAATATTCAAATAATGTGTGAATTGTTTAAAATGAATTTCCATTGTGTACCGGCAGACATAGGTTACTGGCCTGGTGGCCGGGCTGCTCCTGGGCGGATCTGGGATGGGCTTGGGGGCTGTGAGTTCCTGGGGCTTGTTGCCCCTGGGCTGGGGTCCTGGCTGGGCTGGGGGGGCTTGGGTCCGGGCGGGTATGTCACCAGGGTTTTGGGCCGGCGCATGCTCTGGCGATGCCTTCGGTGCATCGGTGGGCGTAAGGGCCTCCTAAACTGGTGGGTTGGTACCATCTCATTGCAGGTGCTCTCTCCTTCAAGGAATCCACTCTGCCTGCAGGGCGGAGGATCTGTGGGAGGGGGTGGGGCGGAGTCAACCTGGGTGTCCAATGTCTTATGTGTTCTGGGAGTTGTTCGCATTTTGGGGTGGGTGTAGGTTTTCCTCCGGGATGGAGGTGGGTGGTTCAGGTTCCGGTTCTGGTTCCTTGTCTAGATTCCGGTTCCTGACACCAGTCCCGGTTCTGTCTGGGGGAGGGGGGTCGGTGGCGTCTGCATGGTTTGGCGGGCTGGCCGGGGCTGATCTCTGGGTGGACTGGTCTCGGCTTCTTGGTGGGTTTTGGTTTTGGCTCTGTGGGCTCTTTGCCTTTTGTGGGCTTTGGTGTGGGTTTTCTCGCAGAGCTACTTCAGGCAGGGGTATGGGGGTCGGGCATGTTCTTGGACCTGGATGCTGTGCTGTGGACTTTCTTTGCCCCCCTTCTGCTTGTTAGGCTGGTGTCTTGGGCATGGTGTGGGGTGGGGTGGTGCATCGCGGGGTCTGCTTGACTGCCTGGCTGCCCCGGGGGGGGGGGATCTCGCACGCTTTTTGTTGGGAGCCGGTGGCTCCTTCGGGCGGGGGACTGGGTGTTGGGGCTGGGGATCGTGGGGTTTGAGGATGTGGATAGTTCCGGGGGGTGGGGGGGGGGGGGGGTGGGGGGGTGTTCTCGGGGCCTGGTCCCTGTCCCTAGTCTTTCGCCCGATAGATGTGTGCCTATGCCTCCGTTTCTTGTTGGAACTCGGCAAAAGGAGGTGCCTATTGGGGTCAGCCGGGGAGCTGGCTCCCTGGGAGAGCATTTTGCCCCCCAGTCCTTCCCTCCCCATCCCTGGACACCTCCCTCCGCCCACTCCATCACACTACCACTCATGTAGGGCCTTGTGGTGCAGGTGCGTCATTGGGGTACCGCAAAGGATTTCCATCTCTGCGGTCCCATGGCAGCCTGTGCCCCAATTTTATTGTACAACTTAGACGCTCATTTATAACATTTTCATGGCTTTCACATGTAGGGCCTTGAGTGTGAGTGCGCTCAATGGCACTAAGAGGGAGGGTATTTTATTACCCTAACCTCTGGTGCTTGTGCTCACCTCTAAGGGTTAAGTTGCATGTAGACATTTAGGGGTCTGGCGGCTGATGGGATGTACTTGGCCTGGAGCAGTTGTTCTGCCCGGTCCTGGTTACCCAGCTGGAGCATGTTTCCCTCTCACGGACTGATGGGCTGGGGCTGCTGAGGGTGGCCAAATGGTTGGGCAGGCTTGGGAGTATGCTGCTCTGCTCGCTGTTGGGTATGGGGGGGATCAGGGTGGCGGGCTAGGGGGTGGTGTGGGGGATTGCAGCATGTGGGGTGAGGAGGTTGTGTCCTCTTATGGGATGTGGGGTCACTGGCATCTGGATCGGCTGAGCGGCAATGGTAGAGATGAGCTGGATAATGTTTCTACCTGGGCTATTGTTTCAGTGGCAGTGATGTGGTCTGTCTGTGTGGTTTTGGGGGCATGGTGGGGGATGCCAGCCCTGAGTGCTTGCGCTGGCCGGGGACCTCTTGCTGGGTGAGTTTGTCTCGTCTTGGTGTGGGGTCAGGGGCTCCGTTGTGAGCTCGATGCTCAATGGTGTCTGCCCTGTTGCACCTGTGGGTGGGGCCTGGGGCGGCATTGCACGGGGCCCTTGCCTTGCTGTCATAGTGCGCTGTATGGTGGGGGCAGAACGCGGCGGGGGTGCTTAGAACGGGGCTGTGTGTGGAGCTTCCGCTGAGTGGGTGTTGCTTCGTCTGCTTTTCGGGGATGAAGCTCTCCTGTGGGAGTGTGCCCATGGGCTGTGGGATGGGTGATTCATGGTGTTTGGGTTCGGGGCAAGTGTTCAATATCTGTGTCCTGGTTGGGGGTGGCCCAGTGGGAGATTCATGTCGGGTTCATCGGGGGTGGAGGGCTCATGGGGTTGGGATCGGAATTCATTGGGGGTTGGGACTATTTTATTCTGTGGCGGCTCTGGTTGGCGGGCTTGTTTGGACCATGTAGACCCCTCTTTTGTACATGGCCCCCTCCCCGGATAAGGATGGGGGTGGTTGGGGACTGGGGTCGGTGCAGGGGCAGGGGCAGGGGCAGGGGCTTGGGGTCCGGGCTGGGGTCGCTCAGGTTCAGACACGAGCCCGGACTAGCCCAGACTAGGTTCAGGTGCTGGGGCGGTCTGCCTGTCTCCACCCCCGGAAGGAAGGGGACCACCTCCTAGGTAAGGGGGCTGGTTGTCGCTATGGGGTATCGGCATCTAGACCTGGGAGTATAGAGTATGTATGGGGAGTGAGAGTGAGTGCACGACGTCCATTGTTTTTTGTCTTTACGTTGGGTGCGTGGGCATGAGTGTTTTTTTGTGTATGCGTGAGGGTGGGAATATGTGATTGTGATTGTGTGTGCCTGTTTTTTGTGTCAGGTTGGGTCTTGGGCTGCTCCCTCTCCTGGATCAGTTTATTCCCTCCCTGTCACACAACCTGTCGGTGGTTGGTATCTCTGCTGCCGGTGTACTTGTGGTTCTCAGTATCCAGGGCTGGGTGCTTTGGTGTGTGCTGGCTCACCCCCGGTGGCTGCTTGCCGGGGCCTGGAACCCTGGGCTCGGTCAGGCCTCTGCTTGGGGAGTGATATGTCCCGGGGTCTCGGGTTTCTGGGTCCATGGCTGGATCTGCTCAGGAGTAGACGGCTCCCGACAGGGGCCTGTGGGCTTGTTTCTGCAGCTACCTGGGGCTTTTGCACTGTGTTTGCTGGGTGGTTCCCCTGGGACTCTCCCCTGCTCCTTTCTTGGGGGGTTACGGTAGTCCCGGCGGCGGTTCTCCTGAGGTTCCTGTGCTCTGGGGGACCTTTGGCTCGGATCTCCTCCGTATCTGTCTCCGGTCCGGGGGGGCAGGACTTTGGCTCCTCACACTCACTATTGCATATTTTTATATTTTTAATGGAGAAACCATGTTTGCACAAGCGCATTCACACTCAGACACACAGGTGTTTAGATTCAGGAGTTAACAAATTCACAAATGTTTTATATTGAGCCGCATTTACCACTAAATACATCTTGCATTCATAGGTACCGTGCACCTTTTGGTAAAAAAGCTGGTAATATGAACGTTTCTGCAGGTGTAGAAGCAAGCATGGTGTTATCTTGTATTCTCTTCATCCTTCTTTCTTTCCTCCATTCTATTCTCCTTCTCTCCCCTTTTCCTTTTTGCCCCACTTTCTCTCTTTCGTGCTTCTTTTTTTCCTTTCCATTTCTGTCTCCGTGTCTGTAACAACTGAACTAATCCCAAAGCAGTTTCTAATAAAGTTTCTTTTTTATGAATATCAAGCAGATGCTTAAAGCATTAGCTGTAATGCTCCACTTGTGAAAGTAAATCTGTTGGGCTTTTTCTTGGCACTCAGTCACCAATTCTGAGTGCTACTCTCCTGGACAGGACATAAAAGAAAAATAAATAAATAAATAAAATAGATAAATACATAAAAAAATAAAATTAATTTCCAAATTGTGTAGATTTCTAGATGTTTGTCTGTTTTGAATAACACTGTGTTCATTGTTTATAAATATTTTGTTTTGATTTAACGGTATTTGTAGTGTTCAATGAGTTGTTTTTGTTTATTTTGTACCTCACGGGATGCCATAGGCAATAAGGTCCAGCCTTATAAAAGCTGGCAGCAATCAATTGTACTAATGGATGGCTGGAAAACAACTGTCAGCATATTCAAATATTTGTGTAAAAGACAAATCTATGCTTTGCATTTCCCCGGTGAAAGCAGCGAGGTACGTTTTGTTTGTTGCTTACATTATGAGCCACGTTCTTGTATTTTAATGTTTATATGTCTTAGTTTTCACAGTGATGATGATGATGGTGATCCGGATAGAAAAAAGAAAATAAAAAACCTGAAAATCACCCGTCGAGGCTTCACTGAATGTTATTCAATAGCTGTGGGGCTGCTACACCCTTAAAATTACTATTATTCAATTATTAGCGCAAACCAGAAGAAATCAGATCTTCATGAATCCATCATTCAGCTTTACAGCAACTTACAAAAGGTTAGCCAGCACAGTTTTCAGAGGAGAAGATAATTCAGAGCCTGGCACCATATGGTGTGCTCCCTCTCAACAAAAGTCAGGCTGAGGTTAAACACTGAGCTGAAGAGAACTGAGGCAGCCCTTATTCGCAGGGGAGCTGGAGCATAAACACCTCTCTCCCCTGCCACTTATGGGGAAAATTTACTGTCAAAATTCAAGAGCACATATTTTTAATTTAAGAGCAGGATTTCATCCTGCTGTGCTTGGTTGTGTGTCTGTGTTGCCCTGCGATGGACTGGCGACCTGTGCTTGTGTGGCTACAGTTGATTGCTACATCTCCTCTTTTGGTGTTGCCCGCTGTAAGTAGGGAACTGCCCTTAAACTGAAGAAGAAGCAGCAGCAAGTACTTGGGGTCTGTAGGAGTGAAGAAAAGTTTAATCCTAGTCTCTACATTCTGTTTGGGTTATATTTCTCATTCCATTCAGTTTTCTCCATCATCTATTACGTTTTTAAACTTTTATGTCACAGTATTTGGTGTGGAACTAATAAACAAGGTCATTGACTTCAGGCTAACCAATTTCGCAAATCCGCCATTTTTATTTCTCGCTTTTTGTAGTCCAAGTTCAAGTATGCCGAAGCTGCAAGTGGATACGTCTAAATATTCGGTTGTTGGGTGTATTAACCCACACAATTCATTACACCATCCCCCAGCATCAGAACCTCTACTAAGTGCCTGGTTGAGGACATAACTGTACTGCATATTTTGAATAGTATTATTGCATAAGCAGCTTTGCATTGTTTTAGCTATTTTTGTTTTATTTCTGCACTGCTAGATAATTGTATCTCTGTTATTAAATTAAAAAAAGAGAAAATTCTTTGACCTGGATGAAGGTGGGGTGTGGTGGGGGCAGTTCAGTAATATTTAAAGAGACTGCAAGAAACTGATTTGCTCTCAGATGCCCTTAAGAACAGGGGTAAAAGAGGTGCTTGTGGAGCTACAATAACAAGAAATTCAGACCAAAGCATTGCAGTTCCACTTTAAATAGACCATCATCAGTGTAGCGGTGTGATTGAATTGTTGCTGTGTAATAACCCAATTCACAAAGAACAGTAACCTGTCTTTTTAATGAAAAACAGAATCTGTATTTAGGTTTCTGTCAGATGATTGCAGCTGTTGCTGGTTTGTAATCAGATCCTGTCAGATCAGGAAACAACACCCCAAACCAGTCAACAAACTTAATTTCAGTGAAGCTGCTGTCTGTATTCCGGCTGCTTAGTTTTTTTTTTTTTTTATATCCTAGAAAAAAAACAGCTTATTGAAGCTGCATATGAACATTTTGTTTTAAAACAAGCACCATTTTTAACTAGTGTTTACTGTGTGAACCTGCTTATCTGGAGGACAACAGTAGCTTTTTATTATTATTTTAGAACACAATTTGTCATATGGGTCTCATCTGTGACTCACATGACATGAAATGCTGATTTTGTTTTTGTGTGTGTGTGTTTGTTTTGTCTTCATCTCTAGGCTTCAGTTCCTGTGCTGGACCTAAATTGCATCGAGTAGCTTTTCTTTTATTGGTAATGTAGGCTGTCTTTAAAATAATTTTTATTTGTAAAGCAAAATAAAGGTTTAATGTTGTGATTTCATAGTGCTAATGATGATTGTGTAACACAGTTGAACCAACCTTATCCTGGTGACCTTTACTTTAGACAGGTTCAAAATCTGCCTTACTAGTTGTTCTGGGTTTAATTCAATGTTTTAGACTTAGACCAGACAGTTTACAATTGAACGTCACATCATATATCTCAATTTTCTGTGTTTCATTGCTAACATTCAGATATTTTACTGTGCTTGTGTTTTGCTGAGAAAATTGTCACCATTGTCCCTGTCTGGCCAAGTTGCTACATGTCTTTTGCCTGAAAACTTCAACTATTATCCAGTCCTCTGATCACGAAAACTATGAAAGCAAATATCCTCATAAAATCAACCTTTTTTTTTAAATAAAGTCTTGGATTTTTTTCATGTTGACACAGTTTTGAGTTTTTTATAAAAATCTTTGCTGACTGTGAAAAGGGCTATTCTTGCAAATTGGTATCAAAACACCACAGGGGGTATTGCCTGGTTCACATGGCAGATTTTGTATGCCAATTTTTCCCTCAATCTTCCCCTTCTGTCATGACTCGATTATCGTAATGGGTCTTAAGATAATCTTATGAAATATTCCTGCTGTGTATGGTGTGTTAAGAGTGATCTAGTCTGCTCAGAAGGACGTCGGAACCGCTCCACCCTCAAATCAGGGATATTCAACATGTTGAATTGTCAGTAGGATATTAGGCCAATATCCTACTGTCTGGGGTTTTCACCGACGACAAACATGCTGTTGAATGTGATGTATAGCAAATCAGAAAGTGAGGTAACAGAAACATGGAAGGGAATTACTATGAGCTCATGTTTGATCTTGAGGGGGTTTGTGAGACTTCCCCATCTGAAATCTGATTGTTAATGAGTGAAATCCGTTTGTGTGTGTTGTCATGCTTGCCATGGCTGGACACCAAACACTATAGGACCAAATCTGTTATACCTACGATCTTTTATCGGTCCATTTGGGGTCTGTCAGATTTTGAAAATCAGCCGACAATTTGAAAATCTTGTCTTGTGAACCAGGCCTTAGGTGGAGTATGTATACCATTAATGCCTGGTGATGCAGATTCCAAATGTACAAAGGATCATATTGGAAGCAGTTTCTCATCTAGTGCTGTCTTACCTAACCCTGCTTCTCAAGGCAGAATGCCTTAGATGTTTTCCTGCTTTAGCACACATGATTTCAGTTGATGGCTGATTATCAGGTCTTTGTAGGTGTGGAATGTGGAATCAGGTGTGTTAAAGCAGGTAAATGTCTAAAACATGCAGGGCAGTGTGCCTTGACCAGGGCTAAATAACACTGAGGTGTTTAGTTTTATGCCCAACTACTCAATTCAAAATTAAAACATTTATATCTATAGCTTGTGAGACAGTCTGTACTCGATTGAGAATCCACGTCTGCTACAATTCTGCCTTGTGTTCCGCTCCGCTGCTTTTTCATCTGATTAGGACCAAGCTGTGGATCATCAGGATAGATGACTAGATGATAAGCAAGAGCTTTGTTAGACATATCCGCATAAAAGTAAAAGAGATTGTTCAAATTCCATGCCTCTATTTATTTGGTATTTCCATGTACTTCACAATCTGAAACGTATCCTAGCAACAAATTCTGATCTCACATCAGCTTTAACATAATGTTTGTCTGCAGTGAGTCTGAGTGGTCCCAGACAAACCCACAGTGAGCTTTTGCATTTTGTTTTCTGCTTCCTCACTGATATTTTCTTTGACGCCTCCAGACATGCAGGACTTCATACTTGTTCCCATGAATGTAATAGTAGGAAAGAGCTGTGCATTTTATATAATGAAATGGGTGAGAAGTTGTGTAGCTTCTGAATCAGTCCCCACTTCCCTGATCAGCACAGCTGGGCACTGGTAAGAAAGCTGCAGCCTTTAAGGATTTCTCTCAAGATTCATGAAGAACCCAGATGAACAATTTCTGCACATGCTGACAATCCTAGCCTATGCAGTACTTGTATGTAGCTAATATGGTGCCCACTGCTTGTTAGATGTTAGGAAAAGGCATAAACCTATTAAAAATGGATTAAATCTATTTTATGAGCAACTTCTTGAACATATAATAATTCTAAATAACAGAATGTGACCCTAAAATGTGTCAGTAAAATGAGAACCAGCTGTTCAAGATGAGTTTAACAGATATTTAGAGACAAGAGAAACATATTTGCTCTCTATTATGTAAATCCATTAAAATCTAATGATCGCAAGCTCGTACGGCCAAAATCCTTCTCTTTAAATATCGAGCAGCTACAAAACCGTACAACTGACAAAAACAAATGGTTGGTTATTTAAAAATTTGTCAGGACTCCCAGACAATTATAACATGCAGCAGAAAGCTGAAGTTGTTCTGCCCTGCTTGCAGTAGGCAGTCCCGGAAAAGGAGGCAAACTCGAAGAGAAAATATTAATGCAAAAAGCATTAAATTTGAGAGTGGAAACAAAGATTTGAGGGAGAACAGAATATACTTGAAAAAAAGCAAAAGTCTTAAGTGCAAGCAGAATGAAACCCTGCTCTTCAATTAGAAATATGTGCTCTTGAATATTGGCAGAGAATTTCCCCCATACCACTTCACATTTTGTTCAGGGTTTCTGTTGCATCCTATTCAAAAACAAATATCCAGAGCAGATAAAAAAAACAAAAAAAAACAAACATTTTTTTCTTAGTGGTTTCAATATAAAGAGACTTGAATTTTTATCAAATGCGCCAGCAGGTTATTGCAAGCATGTTATTGCTGCCATTTATTTAGAGGAAGGAGTTGCTTTATTGGTGGGAGTGTAAATGTGTATCAACAAATGACTGTGCAGGGGCATTGCTGAAAATCCCCAGCATACCTTGGACTGGACTGCTTCAGCAGAAAAGGTTATGATTAAACCTGCAGCAGTAGAGACTGATACTCCTTGTCTTTGTGTGTTTGTATCAATAAAATGAGTCAGCATCCTTTGGGGTTTGCTTCCTTCCTCACTTAGCTCTGTAGGTTATTAGGAGAGACTCCTTGTAGAGATTTTCCTGGAACAGTAATTCTGCATGTGTGTTTGAGTCAGCTAATGGATGCACTCACTGTGAAGAGATGCTATTTGTCTCAATAGATATAAAAACTTTCTGTCCTCTAGGCCCCAAAAATTGGACTTTACTGAAACATCTCCCTTCACTCTGTTGATCTTATTTTTCTTTATTCACTTTCTCCACTCTCATGGCCTTGACACAAAAAATGGTTGTTTTTCACTAAATGACTCAACTAATATTTGTTGCTGATGGCTCTGGCATGTACCCTGAGCTAAAGCAGAAAAGAACGCTGTCCCACACTGGTCAATGTATCAGATATACTTACAACAGGTTTTAAAAAGGACAATAGCTACAATAGACTAACATATACAGTTTTAACAAATATTTATGGATAAAAATATCTGAACTGATATTCTGGATGTTTTTTTGTTTACCTGTAAACTAAATCTTATTACAATACTAAATTAAGGAAATTTCATTGGTTTGTAATGTAGACTTTGAATTTGAGAGAGAAAGGTTTTTTCCTCCCTCTTAATTTACCAGTTTGCAAACATGAAAGTAATTAGCTGCTTTTAAAAAGAAAGAAACCATCAAAGATTTTATCAGAGGAAGGATATTTACAAGTATCCAAATCAAGAGATTCATCAGAGGGAGGATAAATAAGTGGCCAATTCAATAGTTTTGTATAATTTTAGCTGGTAAAAAAATAACATTTTGGGCTCCGAATAAATGAGAATGTAAATTAAAAAAAATATTTTATGCTATAACACCTGACAGTCTCAGTTATAAAGAAAATCAGTATCAGCCATAATCGGCATTGGCCAGAAAACTACAATCCTCTCAACATTTTTCACATTTTGTATGAAAACCAAAAATCTCAATGTATTTGGATTTTTTGTGACAGGCCAACAAAACGTTTTGCTTAATGGTAAAGTGGAAGTAAAATGATACATGATTTTCAAATTAAAACCTGGAATGTAAAGTGTGCCAAATGCACACCATATACTATATATTCAGCTTCACTAAGTCAATAAATATGAAATTTGTGCGCGTTCTTTACAAATAGTTCAAGTCCATTCATGATGGAGAGTATTTGAAGATAACTTTTCATGTTATCCCATAGATTTTCAGTCAGCTTTAGATATTAAGGGCTGTTATCCTGTTGGAATGTGAACTATTCCAGTCTCATGTCTTTGGGTTTAGCAGGTTTTCTCTATGTTTAACAGCTGTCACCAGGTTTTGTCTGTGCTAAAGAAATGCTTTTTAGCATGATGCTGCCACTCCCGTGTTTCAACGGTGGGGACAGTGTTTTTTAGGTGATATGTAGTGTCAGTTTTCCACCACGCAGCATTTTGGCTGTAGGCTTGCCTGGGAGTGTTAAAAAATGGCAAATTAAAGTCAACTTGTCCAGATTGATAGCATCACTGAGCATGCCCATGCAAGCTACTATCCAGTGAAACAAGAGTAAAACATGCCTCAACTTTTACTGATTAACACAGCTCGGACCTGACAAGGTTCCCTTCCAGACTCATAAATAAAATAGCAAATTTAGATTTGTGAATAAGGTCAAATTGACAATACAAAGCTGCATTTATCTGTCATGGCATTGGTAAAAGATACATTTGTTCAGGCAACACCTACGGACAGCAGAAGGAATTAAAAATTTTTTATTGTAGCAAGAAAGTGAACGTTTTCTTCCAGGCTCGGAAGCGGGTTCCAGGGCTGCATGGAGGAGGAGAGGTAGGTGGTTATTGCAGGATGAGAAGTTCAATATATTGTGGTATTTGTTGAAATACGACAGCTTACTGTTGTTGGAGATCCAGGGGAGTGTTTCCACAGAAGTTAATGTTGGCAAGTTAAGGTGTGTGGAGCAGGTTGCTGATGAGGTTTGTCTTCTTGTTCCAGGAGGAATGAGAGGACAGCAGTGGAGCAGTGGGTTGTTTGAAGATGGGCAGGTAAGAAATGGATGGTATCTGGTGGGGTCGCAGATCCCAGGGGATGGGTAATGAGATTTCTCAGAGGGAATCTAGAGATGAGACCAACAGAGAGCAAGGAGGAAGGGAACTGCAGACTGGAGAAGGAGAACACCTTATGTGTTCCCTTTCTTCCTGGAAGGAGAACACATGAGGTACGTAAAGGATCATCAGACCAAAAACGCTACTAAATACTGAGGCCTGATGACCCCCATGAGTGAGAAATATCTGGCATTTGCCTTAGGCAATCCACTCTTAATTCTCCCCCTAATCGACCCAAACAAGCTCCAGCTGTGCGGAAACACCTACCAGTTGCATCCAGCAATCAGAGGAGGTAACGCACACATACACACACACACACACCCCTGAGCAGATGACATTACCAGAACACAACATTAAGTTATACTAATTCTCTGATGACCAAGCTCAGAAACTAATTTAAAAATGGATCTATTTATTCCTCTGATCAGACCAAAATTTGTTTTTTAGGTTCTGCCTCACATGACAGCTAACACAGAGCGAGGACTGAATGTTGTCATGATAATGACCGAAATTTCAGCTTCATCCACAGTCACAATAGTGGATTTCACAATAATTTCACCTAGCTATAGATCAGGCGTTACAAACTCACCTGCATCTTCATCATGTCTAGATGCATATGTATATATATGTATATATATATATATATCAGTAAGAAAAGCACTAAACAGACTGATCAGGGATCCGAGAGAAGAAAGTCTGTTTAGTGCTTTTCTTACTGATCTGCTACCTGGTTAAGTCCTGCGTTTTGGTCCTTTATCCGCAATCCACTTCATGACAAGCATTTCACTTCTGCACTTGTTATCCCTGGCCTGTCCTGTAGTGTGACATCTGTGACATAGCTGCAACACCTCAGAAGTCAAAGAAATAGACAAAGTTACATGACCCATGAGAGTTGGAACTGCTTTCCCTACCTTAGTGTAAATTTAGACAGGTCTTCTAACTTGTTCTGTGTGAGGAGAGTGTAATGAGGAAAAAATACAAACTGGCATGTCTTATTTTTATGATTCTGATGAAACCTCCCACCTTTTCACATCCAGCGCAACAGGGTTGGCCGAAACCCGACACGTCAGAGAAAGATAAAATGGGCTTTGAAGAATGTGTGTGGTTTATTTCCACGGATACACAACCGTCAAATTGAAGAGGAAGCTACAGAAGCGATGGCCCTTGTCTTATCACTGGTGAGGCTTTCATTTCACAGAGCAGTGAGCAGTTTTATCAGCTGCCATTACAAAGTTATATTGGCAGCCATGAATACAGAATTATATCAAAGTCTGCAGACCAAAGAAAGAGTTATAGAGCATGTCTGTTTTATCACACGGAAGGTGAATGGTGGTAAAGCAGACGATTAGATTTACTGTGCTGTGATAGATCTTTAAATCGATGGTAATCCAAGCAGGGCTGAATAACAATGTATGATTGTGTAAACATGCTGTCTATGTACAACAATATCAGTCCCCATGAGCAAATATTCAGGTTATTGTGGCTTTCATTGACGATAAGAACAACCTTTGATGATGGTGGAAATGGGCTGCAGGGTGCTGGGTTCAAATTGCATGTTTTGCCAGGGTACTCTGGCTTCCTCCCACAGACCAAACATATATGTTTGATTAATTTCACTCTGAATTTCCCTTGGGTATGAGTGTGTGTGCATGGTTGTGTGTCCTTTGTGTCTCTTTGTGTTCCTGTGCTGGACTGGAGACCGGTCCAGGGTGTACATCGTCTTACGCCAAATGACCACTGAAGATAGGCACCAAACCCCCCCACGACCCTGCAAGATAAGCAGGTATAGACAATGAATGTATGGAGGAAAGTTGGAAGACAAAATACACTATTCAAAAAAATAAAGGGAACACTTAAACAACACAATATAACTCCAAGTAAATCAAACTTCTGTGAAATCAAACTGTCCACTTAGGAAGCAACACTGATTGACAATCAATTTCACATGCTGTTGTGCAAATGGAATAGACAACAGGGGGGAATCTTTGGCGATTAGCAAGACACACTCAATAAAGGAGTGGTTCTGCAGGTGGGGACCACAGACCACTTCTCAGTACCTATGCTTTCTGGCTGATGTTTTGGTCACTTTTGAATGTTGGTGGGGCTTTCACACTCGTGGTAGCATGAGACAGACTCTACAACCCACACAACTGGCTCAGCTAGTGCAGCTCATCCAGCATGGCACATCAATGCAAGAAGGTTTGCTGTGTCTGTCCGCGTAGTGTCCAGAGCCTGGAGGCGCTACCAGGAGACAGGCCAGTACACCAGGAGACGTGGAGGAGGCCGTAGGAGGGCAACAACCCAGCAGCAGGANACTGCCAGAGCCCTGCAAAATGACCTCCAGCAGGCCACAAATGTGCATGTGTCTGCACAAACGGTTAGAAACTGACTCCATGAGGATGGTATGAGGGCCCGACGTCCACAAATGGGGGTTGTGCTCAGCCCAACACCATGCAGGACGCCTGGCATTTGCCAGAGAACACCAGGATTGGCAAATTAGGCACTGGCGCCCTGTGCTCTTCACAGATAAAAGCAGGTTCACACTGAGCACATGTGATAGACGTGACAGAGGCTGGAGACACCATGGAGAGTGATCTGCGATCTGCTGCCTGCAACATTATTTATTTTATGTGTTTTTATGTTTTTCGAGCCACAGTACTGTGGTCTCGGGCCACAATTCTGTGGTCTCATTCAGCAGAGAGGAACTTCTCAACATCAGAGAGTCCTCTCTCAGGATTTTTTCACCATCATTCATCAATACGAGCTTCACCGAACTCCTGACGTGCAGAGCTGCAGCACTCTACAGGATACTGCGTCGAAAGCGTCGGAGGGGAAAGCGTGCTGACGCGCTGGTAAAGCTCCGCCAAAGAGGACTTCGCACACCACTGCCTTCAATCCATCTGGCTAATGTCTGCTCTCTAAGTAACAAGATGGACGAGCTGCTTCTTCTCAGCAGTAAAAACACGGACCTCCACGGATCAGCAGTTCTCTGCTTTACCGAGACATGGCTGAGTGAAAACATCCCGGACCGCGCACTGGTGATGCCGGGCTTCCAGCTGTTCAGAGCAGATCGCAGTGCGGAGCAATCGGGGAAGAAGAGAGGAGGTGGAATCTGCTTTTATATAAACGAAGGTTGGTGCAGAGACATAAAAGTGCTGGGGAAAACATGTAGTCCTGATCTGGAGTCATTATCCATAATCTGTAAACCGCTTTATTCACCGAGAGAGTTTTCCACGTTTATAATTAGTGGCTCGTATTTACCACCACCATGGCTGCACTTCTGCCGCTGAAAACCATCTCGCTGAGCTGATTACAGATGTGGAGAAAAAATACACGGACTCTTTCATCATAATACTGGGAGATTTTGACAGTGCAAACCTCTCCAATGAACTCCCCAAATACAGACAGCATATTAAGTGTCCCACCAGAGATAAAAACACACTGGACCATTGTTACACAACTTTAAAGGACTCATATCATGCTGTTACAAGGACTGCTCTGGGTTTTTCAGATCATTGTCTTATCCACCTCATCTCAATTTACAGGCAGAGATTAAGAGCTTCCAAACCCAAGGTTCACACTGTTATGAAGTGGACTGAGGAATCAAAGCAGGCTACAGGCCTGCTTTGAATGCACAGACTGGACTGTTTTTGAAACCTCAGCCACTGACCTAAACCAACTAACTGATGTGGTGACATCATACATCTGTTTCTGTGAGGACATGTGTGTGCAGACAAAGACATTCTACACCTTTGGAACAACAAGCCATGGTTTACTCCACATCTGAGGAACCTGCGCAGGGATAAGGAAGAAGCTCACAGCAGTGGAGATTGGGTGCGGTACAGGCAAGCCAGGAACATACTAACAAAAGAGATCAAAGCAGCCAAGAGAAGTTACAGTGAGAAGCTTATGAACAGCCTTTCTACTGGTGATGCATTGGCTGTATGGACCGGTCTGAGAAACCTGACTGCCTATAGGAGCCCCTCTACCCATCCTGAATAGAATCCTCGCCTGGCCAACCGTCTGGATGGCTTCAGCAGCAGATATGACAGTAAGCCGTTCACACCTTAAACCATCTCCTCCACATCCCATTCAGGAACAAATTCGACCCGTAAAACAACCAACCCCCTACCTTCAGATCCTCCGCCTGAACTAAAGATCTCCTAAGAAGATGTAAATAGGCTTTTTCAGCGCATGAAAACAAAGAAAGCTGGAGGACCTGATAACATCTCCCCATCATGCCTGAAAGCCTGTGCAAATCAACTCGCTCCGATCTTCACCCGGATCTTCAACAAGTCACTGGAGGTGTGAGGTCCCCTCCTGCCTCAAACGATCCACCATCATCCCAGTGCCCAAGAAACCCACCATCCTAGGATTAAATTACTACAGGCCTGTAGCCCTGATGTCTGTGGTCATGAAATCCTTTGAGCGGCTGGTGCTGAAGCACCTGAAAGATATCACAGGCCCCCTGCTGGACCCCCTGCAGTTTGCTTAATGAGCAAACAGGTTGGCAGATGATGCTGTTAACTTAGGTCTACACTTGATTCTGCAACACCTCCACCATCCAGGGACGTACACCAAGGTCCTGTTTGTAGACTTCAGCTCGGCCTTCAACACCATCATACCAGACATCCTCCACCAGAAGCTCACCCAGCTCAACGTCCCAGCCTCCACTTGTCAGTGGATCAACAGCTTCCTGACAGATCGACAGCAGCAGGTGAGACTGGGGAGCATCCTCTCCCGCAGCAGATCGATAAGTACTGGTGCCCCCCAGGGGTGTGTTCTGTCCCCACTCCTCTTTTACCTGTACACAAATGACTGCACCTCATCGGACTTGTCTGTGAAACTCCTGAAGTTTGCAGAAGACACCACTGTCTTATAGTCTGATCCAGGACGGTGATGAGTCTGCATACAGACAAGAAGTGGATTGGCTGGTACACTGGTGTTGACAGAACTACCTGGAACTCAACCCACTCAAGACTGTGGAAATGGTGGTGGACTTTCGGAGAACACCATCCCCATACATCCCCCTCACCATCCTCAACAACACCCTGTCAGCTGCGGACCACTTCAGGTTCCTAGGGACCACGATCTCTGAGGACCTGAGATGGTCTTCACACATAGACACTGTTTGGAAGAAGGCCCAGCAGAGACTGTACTTGAGGCAACTCAAGAAGTTCAACCTTCCACAGGAGCTGCTGGTCATCTTCTACACTGCCATCATTCAGTCTGTCCTGTCTTCATCCATCTCAGTGTGGTTTGGCTCATCCACAAAACAGGACAGG
>JAHUTJ010009188.1:0-23874 GCA_036250325.1 Characodon lateralis | reverse complement strand
ATGGATGGCTCAACAGAGCTATGACTCTGTGTAAGTTTAGCAACTGTACTAAAGAGAAACCTAGGATTATTCTTGTTCTCTTCTATTAATGATGAGAAATAAGCTGTTCTAGCTTGGCAAAGTGTATTTTTATACAACAGTAGGCTATTTTTCCAGATTAAGTAGGAATCCTGTAGGTGTGTAGAGCACCATTTTCTCTCCAATTTTCTAACTTTGTGCTTTAAAGTACGCAGCTCTTAATAAAACCAGGGAGCTAGCCTCCTATGAATAATTACCTATCATGGTATGGGGTTGTATCACGGTATGGGGTTGTATCGTGGTATGGGGTTGTGTCATGGTATTGGGTTGTATCATGGTATGGGGTTGTGTCGTGGTATGGGGTTGTGTCATGGTATGGGGCTGTGTCATGGTATGGGGTTGTGTCGTGGTATGGGGTTGTGTCATGGTATGGGGTTGTGTCATGGTATGGGGTTGTGTCGTGGTATGGGGTTGTGTCATGGTATGGGGTTGTGTCGTGGTATGGGGTTGTATCGTGGTATGGGGTTGTGTCATGGTATGGGGCTGTGTTGTGGTATGGGGTTGTGTTGTGGTATGGGGTTGTGTTGTGGTATGGGGTTGTGTCATGGTATGGGGTTGTATTGTGGTATGGGTTGTGTCATGGTATGGGGCTGTGTCAGTGCCTTTGGCCAATGTTTTAGGGCAACCAATGCTGTCTTAAAGATCCCATCTTTTCCACGGTCAAGATGATGGAAAACCTCATTCTGCACATATTGCTAAGCCCCGGCTGAGGAAGAACAGGGTACAGTTGCTGACCTGGCTTGCCTGCAGTCCTGACTTGGTCTGAGTAAGGAATACATTGACAACTCTGTGCTGTAGGAGACCTGAGGATTTGTTTGCAGGACAAATGGGAGAAAAAAAACCCTCTGGAGGCCTTCATGGTTTGACATTCTCAATGCCAGATAGTTTTTTAGTGTTTGGAGATGGAATGGGAACATTATAAAATGGGAAAAGAAAAAAATGGGAAGAATCTAAAATCTAAAACGTTATTTTAAAAGTGTTTTTTCTTTTTTTTTTTTTTGCAAACAAAATCTTTCTTTCGTTGTTTGATGGTAGAAACCAGTTTAATGGTGGCATTAATTTGAGGATTTAAAAGGGCAGTAGAGATTTCATCACTTTCTGGCCTGAAAGGAGCAATAAGTGTTGGGCTGAAAGAAAACAACATAATTCTGGCAGTGAGTTTGCTTTGTGGTTTTGAGATAAAATGGGCCCACTTACAACAGAGCAGTGAACTGAGCAGGAACACTGTAAAAAAGGAGAATTTGAGAATGTTTATTTTTTTTTCACCAGCGACTAGTCTGAAAAAAATCCTAACATGTCTTCCTGCAACCGTCCAACAGATATTGTCTAAAATAAAGGCTGAAAACGATTGGCTGTGAGTCCGCAGTGATGTCAGCGCACCTCTGCAGCTGGGGTGGGGGACAGTGGCGCAGTTTGTTTCTCTGTGGGGGCGGTTGGGGGCCAGCGGTGATGGTGGTTCGGTCGCAGACCAGTGAAGGTGTCCCTGGTGACTCCGGCTCAAAGGGAGGAGCTAAAATAAGAACAAATATGTCTAAACTCACACGCATGTAAAAATCTACTATAAGGTTCTGTGTGTGTGCGAAACATGAAGCAGGTGGCTAACAGTTTAGGGCCCAACATGGCGGCGGTGTTTCATACAAACTACCTCTGAAAGAACAGAGCCGCTTTTCCCAGGAGTTGATGGGTGGCTGACGTTGTTGTGATGATGTTGGACCTGGTGTGGTCATGAATGTGTGTACATGCTCATATGTGTGTGTGTGTGGGTCTGGGTCAAGATCTGGGGGTTTGTGGGATCCCCTCACATCCCCAAACATAAACCTATCAGAGCCCCTCTGGTGATTGAAGGCGACTTTCTTTACAAATTATGCTGCAGATTGTGATGAAGCACACACACACACACACACACACACACACACTCTGAGCTGATGTTTTAGCTGTATGTGTGTGTATGTTATGGGAAGAACCGAGACAGAGAGGGATGCTGGGAAGGAGGTCGTGATGTGACGTCACCTGTGATGCTCCTCCGCCCACATCCGCTCCCCTCCCCATCATCTCCATCCCTTTTACTCTACAGCCGTGTGTGTGTGTGTGTGTGTGTGTGTGTGTGTGTGTGTGTGTGTGTGTGTGTGTGTGTGTGTGTGTGTGTACAGTGATGACACAGCCCAGGTCATGTGACTGTGGAGGTGGTGCTGATGTTGGGAAAAAGAGGAGGAGAAGGTGACCCGGAGCAGAAATCACCTGCTCGACGGATCCAACATGGAGGCCCAAACCGGAAGTGAAAGCGTTTTCTGGACATTTCAACAGAACGTCAACGTCCACAAACATGTTTGTCTTCAGTAAGCCCCCCCTACAGACACATGCAGCTCATGATGACTCGTAGAAATGAAGAACGTCATGAAGAAACGCTTTTCTTTCACCCTGAAACAGCAGCTGAGCAGAGAAGTTTACTGCATGTTTTAACAGTTTTAAGGTCAGATTTTCTTCCTCAATGTAGCATTTTTAGTTTAAATGAAACATTTGAAGGACATTAGATAGTCTAGACTCACACATGTGAGCTTTTAGGACTCTAAATTGCATCAGTAATGAGTCTATAGATCATTAGCAGATGACAGAGAGGTTAAATAGCTCCAGTGATTTCTCTCTGATCATTACTCTGACCTCCTAATTGTTTCTTCAGGATATCTTTCCCATCAATACGGCTGTCGATTCGGATCAATTCCTCATTGCAGGTGATGTAACTCACAGCCGAAACGAATAAAGCTACATCAGCACTGTTGATGGTTTTAGAAGGTGAACTTTGTTTGGACGGATCTGTTCTGAATCCTGGCTGAACATGCAGGGAGAAACGTGGATCTTACCCATTTTTACTGGACCAAAACATTCCTGTAACCTGTTCTGCTGTTTATGCTCTGGATCTGAACCAACAGAAGTCAGGAACCTGTTTTTCTGTCTTTGCACAGAAAGGTTTAACAGTTTTGCTCTGACTTTCCAATTTTCATACACATCATCATTTAGGTCTGCAAACCAAACCCCGGTTGCAATATGTCTGAGATTGTAAAATGTGAGAACTAAGAATTTTAGATACATTTTTACAGATTTATTAATAAGAATATATGCAATGACTTAAGTAAAATCCCTCAATTGTCCCTCTAGTTTCAATTACTGGGACTGATTTTAGGACATCTTTGGTCTTGATGGAATATCTGGGAGTTGTTTACTTGCTGACATGTTCAGTAAAACTCCAGCTGCTCTAGATCCTTCTTTTTATATTCAGATTAAGTTTTTTGCAGCTGCAAAAACAGGATCTGAACTTTGAACTGATATTTTTCCCTTTTTCTTCTTCTGATTGGGTGGTGTGCAGCAAACACCTCCCTGAGGTTTATAATCCGTGCTGGAGAAGCTCAGCTCCTCGGAGAGGATTACAGCAGCAAATTAGCCTGAGCAGACCTGATCCATCTGAGCTCAGCAGACGCTGGGGTGGAGAAATCCAACAGACCCTCAACCCAAACAGAGGAGGCCAAAACCAAGCGGAAAGTTTGGTTTATTCTGCTGCTGAAAACCTTTTCTGGTGCCTGTTGCTGCTTTTGCAAGTTGCAAATAAAAATAAATTAAATAAAATGAAAAATCAAAAATGTGAAATGTGAAAATGATCACTGTAAAATGTGCGTTATTTGGTGGTGAAATATTTGTTTGTTGAATAACTGTACATTTTATTTTAAATTAAACATTTTTTTTTATTATCCCTAATTATTTTTAATTACACAAACACTGCCTGGTCCACTTTCTCTGTAAAACAAATGAAACACAAAACATAATTTAATTTCTATAAAACAGGAAGCCTTGTGTGATTTAAAATTCCTATTTTTTATATGTTTGATTTCTTTTCCAGCATTTATCTCATGTTTAACTGTAACAATTTAAATCCAAAGAATAAAAAATAAAATCTATATGATCCATCGAAAAAATGATCAGAAACTGGAAACAAAATAGGAAAAACATGCAAGAAAAATCGGATTCTTCCTTTGGTTAATAAATCTTTATTATTCATTAAGAGCAGAATGTGGACAAACGAGTTCCGTCTTTATTGGCTTGTAATGGCGCCTTTTATCCAAAAGGATAAAAGGCTTAAAAAAGGGTCACGGTTTGTTAAAGAAAATTAAAATGATACATTCCTGCAGAATTATTCAAATTATAATCCCCAAAACGGCAACAAAAGGCGGCAACAAAAGCTCACCAGTCGAGCGACAATAAACCTTTTTCAGAAGCTGGGCCTGGCATGGCTCACAAATCCCAGTTTTACTCCAGCAAGTTGGGAAAAATCTCCCAGTTTCTTACATACTTCATTACTGCTCCTCAAACTGATTTGCTTGGCCTCTTCCTGCTCCTCCTGCGGGAAAATCTCACGCAAATTTGAAAGGAGACAAATCTTGAAATGACAGAAATTAGAATGTGGTCCTCTAAAGGCCCTAGAAAAGAAAGTTCTCTGCATGTGCAATTTAAATAAAAACGAATGTTGAGAGAAAATTAGATAAACATTAATGATGCGCTTGGAAAGACATCAAGAATAATCCTAATGATCGAATAACCAGCAGGCAGAGCAGGAGCTGATTATCCCGCTGGGAACAAACACCAGGAGTGCAGGAGCTTCCAGCAACAGATGTCCAGGCACAATTCTCGGCTTGGATTGGGATTTTTACAAGAATTGCGTTTGGACAATCAGCAGCTAGAGCCCAAAAACACAAAATACTTAGAACACGAGTTTGACTAGAAATAAAAGGATTAAAAGTGAAAGCGTCAGCTCCAGGTTTCCAGTTGCTCAAAGTGAGACCATCAGCAGCAGCAGGGTTTTCTCACTCATCCGGTTCCAGCTGCTAATTAAAGGCGATTTCTGGATTACCAGAAATAATCCAGAAATAGGACCAAACCAACCGTCTGAACCAGCTGCAGCGTGGGGACAAACTCATCACCGCCATATCTGCACCTGTTACGACGCATTTTTCTCTTCCATCCATCCATCCGTTCATCCATCCATCCATCCATCCATCTTCCCCCTCCTCCCTCTGAAAAAAGCTCCAAAAAAGATGCAACTGTCGCACAGCTGCGCTTCTTTTCCATCTGCGCCTTTTCCCAACAGAAACACCCGCTAAGAGAACTAACGTCCCGCTGGTCTGCACCATGCACCTGCTCCTCCGCGGTTAGCTCCAGTATTGGAAAGTGGGAGCAGGAGGCTCCTGCAGCGCTGAGGAGGAGCCGAAGAGGCGGGCAGAGAGGCATGATGCTTCCCGGTCTGCACGCACGGAGGACGGGGTGCGAGCGGAAGGTTTACCGCTCATGTCCCTCCTCCTCCTGCAGCTCCTCCTCCTCCCTGCAGCCCGATGTGGTGGCCCTTTTCTGGGGCTCCTCCAACAATAAGCGCCGGTGCGTCCATGTCACCGAGAGAAAGCTCCAGAGTGGGGCCGCTCCGCTCTTGGTACGGAGATTTGAATAAACACATACACACGCACCGCGGGGGTGATGATAAATGCCTATTGTACCCCGGAGGAGGAGGAGGAGGAGAAGTAATGAATCTGCACTGAGGGAGAGAGGGAAAGAGGAGCTCTTAAAGGAACAACACGCTCCTTTTCTCCATTTCTGATCACAACTGAAACACTGTTAACCCCACCGCTCACACACTGCACACCAACACACTACTGTAACGCACACACAGCTGTGTGAATGACGTGGTCCTTGCTCAGCTGGAGCTCCTGGAGACTTCCCCTCACTGGTGATGCGATGCAGAAAAAACAAAAACAGCAACAATAAACAACAGTCTCCATGCAGTCCCTGTGAGCCCCATCTCTGCAAGAAAAAAGCCTTTTTAAAGAGAAAATTTATTTTAATGCATCACAAATAAGCATCAACAGCAATTTTCGTTGTTTCGTTCGTTTGTTTGCATTTTCCAATCAGATTTAAAAACGTTTTACTTTAATCAAACATTAATACTAAGCAGGAATACATAAATGTATTGAAGGGAATAACAGCAGTGTGATATTTAATAAAGGACCATAACATGAAACAGGCCACACAAATGCACTAATAGAAGGTAACAATAGATTTAAAGATATATTTCGTTTGTAATAATTAGGCTCAAGACCAGGATGCATAAACCAGAGGGAAAAGTTAGGCCAGTTTATACTTAATTAATAATACTTCAGTTTCTTTAAAGATTTCTAAAGAAGGTTTATCAATTTGCTGCATACAGAAAATTCAAGTTAAATAAAAACATGTACATACAAACAGCACAATTACAGTACAGTAAAATTAATTGAATCCAATAATAATCTACTTTATACCAGCTCACTCCTCTTCCAGCCCAATTCAGTGTGGTTCCACTTCAAATACATACAGTCCAATTCAAGTCATTTTTAACCCAGTTAAATTCAGTACGGTCCAATTTAATCCAATACAGTGCAGTCTGATTCTAATCAAGATCATTATAGTTCCAATTCAAATTACATTCAATACAGATCTACATTTATTTAGGATGTTTACATTCTTAAATTAGTCAGTAAAATTAATTATACTAAAATATTATCCAGTCGGATTCAACTGGACCATATTTTCTAATTCAATCTGAAATCTATAGTCTACTTTAGTCCGGGTTAGCATCATTCAAATATCAATTTTAATTAAATCAATACAACCAATTTAGTCCCATTTAATCCAGTTTGATTCGATGAGGTAAAGCTTTATCAAAATATCTCCATTAAGACCATCATTCCATTCTCTATACTGTCCAATTTAACACTTACACTGAACACATGGCAGATAAATTCAGTTACATGCAGTCTAATCAGATAAATTATACTTGAATTATAATCCAGTTCGATTCAGTTCTGAATTAAATCCACTTACACACATTTACAATCCAGTTTTGAATTAGATTTTATATTGTGAGTCAAATTCAAACCTACAGTTCTACTTCATTAGATTAGAACTCACTTCAGCCAAGTAATAGCAAATTTATTTCTTCTTGGAATTCAGTTAAATACAGTTGAAATATACTGTGGAATCAATAAAACAAAAAAGGCAGTTGTCATTGTTAAGATCCAGTCTGATGAGCTTGATGTTGCAGTTTCCTGAGGGCGTCTTCACCTTCAGCTTGCATCCTGGCATATTCGTCATGTCGTTAGCCTCATAGCATAATTGCTTAAGTCATATTATGGTAATGTGACTCAGGCAATTAAGCTATGAGGCTAACGACATATCTGAACCAGCAACTCAGCTTGGTAGCTCTGAATGGGAATTCAGTGCTCGCCTTTTCACTCCTTCCATGTAGATTACGCCTGAAATAAGTTGGACTGGAAATCTGTGATTTTGCAAGTCTCATTGTTCTTCACATAAACTGACCACGTTTGACTCATGAGAGTTTGAAAGTGTCAAACATTCCAATGACATCATCTAAAAAACCAATCAAACTCTATAAAGTTTTCTGCAACTAGCTTTCTCACATGTTTGATCCTAAAAAGTCACTCCAAGCTAATGCTAAACATGTGTTGGATGGAAGAGAAGTTCAAATACTCACACTGCAACTACAGTCCAACACACTCTCCTTCTTTTGGCATTGAGGTAAGGAAAAATCACATTGGAACAAAAGATAAATGAGAATTTCTCTCTTATTCTCCAAACTGAGATTATGCTGACTGCTGTCTACCACAGGTAAGGTACTGACTCCTCAGAACTACTCCACACAGCCCGCTTTAGCTAAAACATGCATAAGATCAGAAAAGTTCAAATCTGAGAAGAAAAGTTGCCTGTATTTGATTCCTTTTTAAATTTGAACCTAACTATGAGCAACTCTAAGCATCCATCCGGTTGCAGCCAAATGTAAAAACCGTTAGAGAAGAAGCTGGAGGATAAATCACCCAACGAGCTCTTCGTGAAAACCCCTTCATTTCATCCAGCTCTCCTTTTGTACAGTGAGGTAACATTTCCGTTGCTGGGAACGTCTCTGCATGTTGGACGCTCATTTGTCTCCTAAAGAGCCCCGCTGCTGTCTTTTCATGTCCCTGTAAGAATAATTTAGAGCTTGAGGCCTGAGATCACTGGAGATTATTGCTTTGAAAGGGAACAGGACAAGTCATTAATGCTTGCTCCTTGGAAAGAAGAATGAGAAACGGACTCTTAACGGGCCTGGACTCACTGGAACTGACACCTCTAACATTGGGAAACCAGGACCAGTCCAGTTCATTCAGAGACACTGGAAGAAGAATAAGCCTCACGAAGGTCATCCTAAAAGTCTGAAGATGTACGTTTAAGTGTGTAAATATGGCAAGTAAGGGGCAAAGGAGATTTTTAAAAGAAAAAATCTGGTTTTCATGTGGAAACGGCTCACACAACCAGACTTTTATTAGTTATAGTGCAATTAAAGAGATGTGATGACTGGAATGAAGACTGGGATAAGAACATGGAAATATTCACCCAATGACTTGTAAGGCGCAGAATACATCCGATCTGACCTTTAACATACATTAAACAGTTTTTTATCAAAAATCTTCCAAATATCATCTCTTATTGCATGTCAAAGTATCTCTAAAATAAATGAGCTTATTCTGCTAATTTAAAACTCCAGAAAACATTTTTAAACAATCCATGATTAGTCATTTTAACTATTAAATAATGTGTTAAACTCTCAATGTGGATGTGTCCCTTTATTACATAAAATGATTACATGTTGAAACCTTGAAGGTGAAAAGAGCTCCAGCCATGAGGTAGTTTCATGTATTTATTTACACTCTAGATCTTTCTCTGAGTTAAAAAAAAATGTATCCTGTTGGCTACCTACGACGACATTGCGATTCATTCCCCAAAGTCCACCTCTGGTTGGCTGATCAGGACCTTGTGGTAACTCCTGCCCCAGAAGCTGCCGGCTCCTAAGGGAGATGAATTCTGAGAGTCTCACAGAGAGAAGCAGGACCACAAAACCACTATGAAGCCATGTTCAGGGGAGTCAGAACCAATGCTGATCAATCTGTTGTGATAAATGTTATTATTTGCATTAAACACCTGGCTACACTGCCTGTACGATTCCAGCTAAATGTATGTAAGATATATGTCACATTAACCACATCAGAGGCGACTGTGGCTCAGTGAGAAGAGTGGTTGTCTTGCAATCTGAGGGTTGAGGGTTTGATTCCAGCTTTCTCCTCTCGCATGTCATTGTGCCCCTAGGCAAGGCACTTAACCTCAAATTTGCCAATTTGCATATCGGTGTACGAACGTGTGCATGTGGGTGAGTGGTCAGTATGATTGGAAAGGCGTTATATAAGTTCAGGCCATTTTACCATTTACGTCACAATCCTGAGTATTGGTTAGGCAGCTAAAGATTCTCCCTAAACCGTAGTTTGAATTTCTACTGATAGACTTTAGCCGTTCCTCTCTGTCATTCATTTCTCCTCACATTCGACATTTAATGGAAACAGAGTCAGGACATAGTGAGACAGATAAAGTAAAGAAACATAAAACCAGTTCCGTTATTGTTGTGATTTCCAATGCAGATCGTGATAATGGACATTTGCATAGTGGAGGTGTAAGTCATTGATTTTAATTATCTCCGAATATCATCATATGTCACGTTTTCTTCATGCAGTATTTAAAAATCTCCACTCCAAACAATTTTTCTCACCCAAAACCTTTTAGATGGTGGACAGGAGGTGAAAAAAGAGCAGAAAATATCTGTTTTCCAAAATATGTGTTTTTTTTGTGCAAAGTTCGTCAAAGATTTGCGTTTAATTGTTTGTCTGTCAGTTGAGCATCACCCAGTTCCTAATCCAAAGTGAGAAACCACCAAATTCAACCTGAACTTGGATTATCCTAAAGTTATTTTTTTACCATGTCCTGTCCGGCAGAGTAGCTCAGAATTGTTGTCAAGAAGAAGCCCAACAGATTTACTTTCACAAGTGGAGTATTACAGCTAACTTATTAATGCTCTGCTTGATATTTATAAAAGAAACTTTATTAGAAACTGCTTTGGGATTATTTCAATTGTTACGGACTCGGACACAAATGAAATGGAAAAAAAGCACAAGAGAGAGAAAGGTGGGGCAAAAAGGAAAAGGGGAGAGAAGGAGAAAAGAATGGAGGAAAGAGAGAAGGATGAAGAGAATATAAGATAACAACCTGCTTGCTTCTACACCTGCAGAAACATTTATATACCAGCTTTTTTACCGAAAAGTGAACAGTACTTATCAATGCAAGATGTATTTAGTGGTAAATGTGGCTCAATATAGAACATTTGTGTATCTGTTAAAACCCGAGTCTAAACACCTGTGGGTCTGAGTGTGAACGCGCTTGTGCATACAAGGTTTCTCCATAAAAATATGCAATAGTGAGTGTGAGGAGCTACAGATCTGCCCCCATGGACCGGGGACAGATACGGAGGAGATCTGAGCCATAGACATCCAAAGGCCCGCCACAGCACAGCAACCTCAGGAGAACCACCGCCGGGACTAGTGCAACCCCCCCAGAGAAGAGCAAGGGAGAGTCCCAGGGGAACCATCCAGCAGCCACATTGCAGAAGCCCCAGGGAGCTGCAGCGACGAGCCCAGAGGCCCCGCCAGAGCAGATCCAGCCATGGACCCAGAGACCCGAGACTCCGGGACATATCACTCCCCAAGCAGAGGCCCGACAGAGCCCAGGGGTCCAGGCCCCCGCAAGCAGCCACCGGGAGTGAGTCAGCACACACCAAAGCACCCAGCCCAGGACACTGAAAACCACAAGTACACCAGTGGGCAGAGACACCAAACACCGGCAGGTAGTGTGGCAGGGAGGAAATACGCCCCACATTTGATGGGGGGCCTAAACTGATCCAGGCGAGGAGCAGTCCAAGACCCAACCTGACACAAAAAACAGGCACACACAGTCACGATCACACATTCCCACCCTCATGTGTACACATAAAACCACTCACACCCACACACCCAACGTAAAGACAAACAACAATGGACTCACTCACACTTCCGATACATACTCTATGATCCCAGGTCCCGGTGCCGATACCCCAAAGGGGCAACTGGCCTCCGAACCCAGAAGGTGGTCCCTTTCCTTACAGGGTGGAGACAGGCAGACCGCCCCAGCACCAGGCCAGACTAGTGCCGGCACCGCCCGAACCCGAGCGATTATCCTAAAGTTTTGAGAGTGACAAAATGGCAAAAACAGAAGAAATCTGTATGTATATTAACACCACTACTAATTAAAGGTGGTATCAAGCTATTTTAACAAATTAATGTGGCTTAATAACTGTGATAATTTCCAAGCATCATCCTGGAAATAACAGACACATGCAAGCTTGAGCTCTTTATTAGGATGAATTTCAAACTTAAAATATTTCCCTGCTGCTTAGTTTACCTCTTTATGTCCAGCTGTGTACAAGGAACAAGGAAAAACTCTCAAAAGTTTAACAGTAGTCAACGTATTTAATAATACGTTGAGCTCAGCTCCAGCTTATCTTTAGTAAAGGTGCTCCAAACCTGTACCATGACAAGGGATGATGAGTTATTTTGATCCACTTGGAAGCTGAAATACTTCCGACAGAGAAGCAGTGAACCAAAACACCAACATAGCTGTCATACCTGCTTGTGTTTTTGTTATATTACCTGGTCTAGTCCTTTGTTTTCTGTCTTCCTGCACCCCAAGCCCACACCTGTTCTGTGTTTTTCCCTGATTGTCTGGTCACTTTTGTCATTGGCTCCCCCTGCTGTTCAGTTTTGTATTTAAGCCCGTTTGTTTCCGTTGTTCCCCGCTGGTTCCTTATATTATTTGTATGTGTGTTTCCTGCTGCATGCTTGCTACACTGTCTGTGTCCTGCCATGGAAAATAAAGATTTATCTTACCTTCAAACCTGGAGCTTCAGGAGTTCTTCCCTGCATTTTGGTCCATCAAAAACCAAACTATGACAGAAGGAACCAGCCAACGGGACCAAGCAGTAGGAATGGTGAGGGAATTCAAGAGGAGTGAGATTCTAGTCAAATTATTTTCGCACCTGGTGACCTCTCCCAGCTCACATGGAGAAGGCTGGAAATAGCTGGCAGCCTTCAAGACTGGCTCGAGGCGAGGAGGGATTTTTTTCCTGATCCTCGGATTCACCACGCCATTGAGGCCGAGCGACAAAGGGCCCTGCTTCCGACTCTTAATCCTGTCCTTGGTCCAGTTCCGGAGAGGTTCATGGATGAACCGCCTCCACATCCCGATCCTGTTCCTGGTTCTGTTCCAGAGGGGTCCCAAGCCGAGCCGCCCTCACACTCTGTTCCTGTCCGTGAGGGGCTCGTGGATGGCCAGCCTCCACTTCCTGCTCCTGTTCCTGGTCCTGTCCTGGAGGGCTCCAAGGACAAACTGCCTCCATCCCTGGTTCCCGTTCCGGAGGAGTTCGTGGAGGACCTGTCTCCACTTCCTGTTCCTGTCCCCGAGGAGTGCGATGACGCACCCTCTCTGCATGCTGGGCCACGGCGGCTCCGCCGCAGATCTCCACGGCCTCGCCAAAGGTCCCAGCGGTCTCTGCACCGATTGCCTGGGTTCCAGCAGTTTCCGCACCGTGCCTCTGAGCTCCGCCCTGGGTTCTCCTGGTCCCGCCGCCGGCCGTCAGATCATCTGCTCCTACGTCACCGGCCTGCTCAGCCCCTAAGTCACTAGCCTGCTGATCGCCGGATCTGCCCGGGACGGCCTCCGGGCCGGTCCGCTTGAACTCTTTAAGCCCGTTTGTTTCCGTTGTTCCCTGATGGTTCCTTACGTTATTCGTATGTGTGTTTCCTGCTGTGTGCTTGCTGCCCTGTCTGTGTCCTGCCATGGAAAATAAAGACTTGTCTTACCTTCAAACCTAGAGCTTCAGGAGTTCTTCCCCGCATTTTGGTCCAACAAGAAACCAAATTATGACAATCCCTCAGTTTTCAATACTTCAAATGACAGATTTCTTGTGATCTCTTAAACTTTGAAATTTAAAATTGTTTTTATGTTTTTATTTATATAACTAAATTACAGAATCACACAATTATGACTTTTCAATCTAAAATCACCAGGAAGGCTGGGGAGTCCATGCTCTACAGATGTTTTCTGGGGCTAAGCTGAACCTCAAGATATCCAACAGATGCCTGCCGACACCAGGCATCACACTGTAAAAATAATGATATAAATGCTTCCACTTATATGCTTCTTAGAGATTTTAATGACCTGGCTTTAACCGCAGACTCAGATGATCATCCTGTTTTAATCCTTCTTGACTTGTCCGCAGCCTTTGACACAGTGAACCACGAGATTTGATCATGTTGCTTGGAGCAGTCTGTTGGTGGGGCACAGCTGTAATGGTTCAGGTCTTATCTGTTTGGCAGAAGCTTTTCTGTCCAGTTAGTCCATTTTAATTCCTCTGAGGCCCCGCTGATGTCAGGGATACCCCAAGGCTTAATTTTAGGACCAGTTCTCTATTCTTTGTATGTCCTCTTGACTGCTTATGTTGCAACTCTGTCAGAAATCTTGGGGTTATTTTTTCACACTAATCTCACATTTGATAAGCAGGTCAGTGCAGTATTTAGAATCCTTTTCAAGATTTTACTTTTGGTTTTTAAATCTTTAAATGGGCTGACACCAGCTTACATCACTGAACTTTTACATAAACATACTCCTCATAGGACACTGAGATCTGGAGATGAAATGCTTTTATTCGTCCCGAGGACTCAGCTGGTGACTAAAGGAAATTGAGCTTTTTCAGCTGAAGCTCCTAAACCGTGAAACAATCTCCCACTATCCATTAGGTCCACCAGAAAGTTGAGTGATTTTAAATCACTTTTAAAAACTCATCTGTTTTCATTGGCTTTTAATTCTGGGAGCTTGAACATTAGGGCAGTGTTTTCGTTTATATGGTATTAAAAATCTATTGTTGTGCTGTAATCCGTTTACTTTATTTACTTTGTTCTCTGCTTTGGTCACTTTATTGTGTGTAATAGTGCTATATAAAAAAAGATTGATTGATTGATTCCACTTGGTGACATTATTAGACATGGAATAAATGTCTGTTGTGATGCAGATGATATTCAGCTATATTTACCCATAGGCAAAACTATCTTGAGTTTGCTTCTATTTGTTACTGAATCTCTAAAAAATCCCAAAGATAACTAAATTTGATTGACAGAAAATATGTTTTTTCCACCAAAATGGAAATTTCTGGGTCTTAGCTAGAAACTCGGCATACAGTAGATGATGAACCGAAAATTAGTAAAAGAGCATTCAAAGGCTCAAAGCAAAAGTACTGCTGAAGACCACTTTAAAAGAAAGGCTGTATGGAGGTAAAATAGAAAGAAACGAGGTGTGACTTAAAACTTTTGCACATGTCTGTAAACAAAGGTCAGTGCAGATCCTCAGAATCAGAATCAGCCTTCTCACTGCTTTTGGAGTCGGGGGGGGCGGGTTATGTTGCTCTGCAGAGACCCCCCACCAGGCAGCCGCTCCTGGCCGGAGAGCAGAGGGGGAGATTTCCCATCTCTGAATAAATTTAGGGTCTTCTCTAAAGGCCCTGGTGTCCAGCCTGCTGCTGACCTCTGACCCCTGCAGAAGAAAAGTTATTGAGGCCTCCTGAAGCGGAGGAGAGGCTGGGAAAGTGGCCTGATGGAGGCAAAGGATGGCTCACCGGGGTCACAGCAGAGAAAGATGGGAGTTTTTAGAAGGGTGAGGGGTGTTCAGAGTGCATATATGTGTGTGCAACCCCCCCTACCCTCAGATCCATAAGTGTGTCCCTGCAGCTATTGTGACTCTAGGCTACAGCAGGACAGAAGGCCTCACACAAACAATGTTTTCCCCCTTTTGTTTCTCGCCGGCCTTTCTTCTTCAGCCCTCCATTGCAATCTACTGGCCTCCTTTGTATCGATTCCCCTCATTCAGCAGCTCGTCAGCCTCTCTCCTCTGGTTTATATGCTCTTTTTCCGTGCAACACCTCCCCCGCTGCAGCCTTCGTCCCTATGCTGGCATCCTCCGCAGTGTGAGAATGCAGAGCACCTCTTGGAGTGATGCTGCTCATTAAAGACAACTAATTGATTGAGAATGTAATTAGTGTGACAATCGGAAAGGGAAAATCAATATGTTGGAAGTCAGAAGAGCCACATCAGGCACGACAAAACAGAGAGGAACAGAGAAACGGATGTTTGACTCACTGTCACCTACAAAAGAAGAGAAACTGAGTTTTGAGTCAACAGGTTTTTGTTGTGTCTCAGATTTCACAGTCTATTATCACCCAGATGACAAACTGTAGCCTCTTCAGCGAAGTGGCTACACAAGTCAAACACCTTTCTCTGAAAATGTTCTGGACTGAAAATGAATGAAAAAGGACCAAAGACATCCAAAGAAACACCCTGAAAGACCTTCAAAAACCTTGGAAAACTATTAAAAAAGAAAAAAACTGTCCTTTTAGAAAAAAATTATTTTAATACTGGAACTTTAAAGATGGAAAATTTACAGAATCACCCAGTTAGGAAAAAAAACATAGTTAGTGCTCTGTTGTATGTCCTGTTTTTCTCACAACTTGAATTACCTACCAATGAACATAACAATGTTGTCATCCAGTCATCCAGACCCTGATGGGTCTCATTCTGGAGGCACACCAAAGGAATAATCGCTGTTCCTGGTTCTTAGTCCAGGTAAAACCCAAACGACTAACATAAAACCACAGCTGATGGATCCAGTTTATGCAGATTTGCACATTAAAGACTGAGTGCCAGCCTGAGGTGGAGGTTTTAGTAACTTTCTTTTTTATCAACCATCTATTCATTGTCTATACCTGCTTATCCTAGTAGGGTTGCAGGGGCTTTGCCTATCTTTAGACCATCAGGCTAGAGGACAACCAAACGTGCATGCATCCACTCAGGAAAGAACCCACACATGCATGTCATTTGAACCCAGAACCTTCTTGCTGCAGCAGTACTAACCAATTCTATCCATTGCTCACAGCAAAAGACATTGAGTCACTGGTTGCCATGGGAGCAGCGGGGAGCCCACAGCACTACTCTTTACATTAGACATCCACTGAGCAATTTAGCTGATTTCTACACAGATGGAACCAGACCAAGCAGAACTGTTTGGTCTGATTGGGGTTTAAAGCTTCGACATTTATGTGGGGTATTCATATATCTCACATAAACAATTAAATATTCATCCGGTCCACAGAAAGGCTGGAAATCATCCAAGAAATATGAAAACCCAAAGCAAACTTTAAAACAACGTCATCTGATTCAGTGTGAATGAATTCCTTACTTAAGTTGTAATATCACAGTAATAATAATAGTGTTAAAAAAAAAGACTTAATTTTTGGACAAAAACTGAGAGAATAGTAGCAAAAAGGACAGCATATTTACATTGTGTTTATTACTGGGAGATGGAAACAACATGCATTTTAATCTAAAGTATTGTTAAACATCTACGCTGTACAGACTGTGAACTGATGCTTCCTCAGTACCACCAGAGGTAAAGTGGTAGTTTTCATAGCAGAAAACTGTTAGTTTTTCAGCATTCATTATAATTATAACACCTTACTGTAATACAGCGGCAGCTCCTCTGTGACAGATCAGGTCATAAAACAAAGATTGACAGAATATCTCTGAGACAGATGAGTTCTAATAGTAGAAATTTAAAATATCCATTCATCGTAAAGCAATGGCAGTAAGATCATAATGAATACACTTGGAAAGTCTTGGACCTTTATTATTTTATATTGGCAGACTTTTATAAAATGTGCAGATGTGTAAACATTTAACAACCAAATTATGGCCGTCACAATCAGGGGAAGACTGCTGCCTGGACAGATGTCATTGACACCCTACACTAGGAGGGTAAGCCACAAAGGTCATTGCTAAGGAAGCTGCTGAGAATGATGTCTCATGCTCCATGAACCACTCTTTCACAGTTCGAGCTCGATGAATCCTGGCATTGTCATCTTAGAATATGCCCGTGCCATCAGGGAAGAAAAACTCCATTGATGGAATAACCTGGTCATATATTCAGGTAGTCAGCTGACCTCATTCTTTGAACACATACTGTTGCTGAACCCAGACCTGACCACCTGCAGTGACCCCACATCATGGCACTGCCCCCACAGGCTTCTACAGTAGGAACCAGGCACGATGGGTGCAACACTCCACCTGCCTCTCTTCTCACCCTGATGCACCCATCACTCTGGAACTGGGTAAATCTGGACTCATTGGGACCATATGACCTTCTTCCATTGGTCCAGAGTCCAATCTTTATGCTCCCTAGCAAATTGAAGCTTTTTTTCCGGTTAGCCTCATTGATTAGTGGTTTTCTTAAGGCTCTACAGCTGTTCAGTCCCAATCCTTTGAGTTCCCTTCACGTTGTGCGTGTGGAAATGCTCTTACTTTCACTATTAAACATAACCTGGAGTTCTACTCTTTTTCTTGGATTTGATTTCACCAAACGTTTAAGTGATCGCTGATCTCAATCATTCAGGATTTTTTTCCGGCCACATTTCTTCCTGGAAGACGATGGGTCCCGACTATCCTCCCAGTTTTTAATAATGCGTTGGACAGTTCTTAACCCAGTTTTGGTAGTTTCTGCAATCTCCTTAGATGTTTTCTCTGCTTGATGCATGCCAATGATTTGACCCTTCTGAAACAGACGGACATCTTTTCCACGACCACAGGGTGTCTTTCAACATGGTTAAGAGACGAGAAGCAACTCATTGCACCAGTTGGGGTTAAATAACTTGTTTCCAGCTGAAACATAATCGCCCATGCAGTAATTCTCCAATGGGAGGCTGGTACCCATCTGCTTAGTTAAATCCAGGTGGCGACATTTTTTGGCCAGGCCGTGTATTTATACTTCTAGCTACTCCTTTTCAAACCTGGAAGGAAATGTTGTGAGGATGTGACTTGTTAACATTGTGAATGTGTTTGATGAAGTTTGAAATAAACCCAAACCCAAAAATTTGTTTTCCTCACACCTCTACGAAGTGACTGTGGTGATTGCGATTCGCTCTACTGTGCAGCTCTTACATTTGGGGTCATTCACTCAGGTAAAGGTCAACGTTCTATGACTGAGTGGTTTCTGATGTACAGCTACAAATGAGCTACAAAGAGGGCTGGGTTTCTTCCTCCTGCTACCAAATTCCAGTTATTGTCTACGAGGAAATAATTTTCTTTTGTTAAACTATTCCTGATTAATCTACACATTTTGATTGATCTGAGTTATTTGTTTTTCCGTGAATTTTTCCTGAAAATCCTGATGAAAACCGGAAAATAAGCTGAAGACAAACAGAAACGAGTAAATACTCAGCGCCTGCAGTTTAAACTTTGAACACAACTTTTCATTTGAAAACTGAGGAATTATGCTCCTCTTTCACCTAGAGTGCATCCTTAGGACCACAGACTGGCGTTTTGCAGCAGAAGTCACCAAATAAGAGGAAAAATCTCACAGGCAGCAAACAGACTTTAGCAGAAAAGAGAGCAGAATTTACCCAAAAAACTAGTTTTAATGTTTACATTTTTTAAACCAGATAAAAATTTGTCAACATTTGCACAAACGCCTTGTGCAACTTTCATCAAAACAGCATCAGATGGAGAAAGTTAGAATGAACCAATCTACTGATGAATTCAGAGTTCATGGTTCATCCCTCTGGAAGTTCTCCTGCAAGCAGACAGCTTGATCTGGACATGATCTCCTCCTGCTGCACCACTTTATGTCTGATTAAAGGTGGCTTCCTTGCTTCTGTCAGAGAACAAAGTTGAAGCTGCTCAGATTTAGATTCCAGCTGCTGTTTCTATAACAACAGTCAGCTCTGAGCAGCTGTGGAGTTCTAAGACCATCCCTCTCTTCGCTGTGCTGCTTGTCTGCCCCCTGCTGGTGAGGAGGCAGGCCGGGAGTCCTGCGGTGAGTCTGACTGAGAGAGCTGGGAGATGAGGAGGTCAACACTCTGGACCAGAACAGATTCCAGGACCTTCTGCTCCTCAGAAGTAAACCGACTCAGGACGTGACGATCCACGGAGGTTTTCCCTGACGGCCGGCCGATCCCAACACGAAGTCTGAGCATCACCTGGAGGACAGGTGAGAGAGAGTTCCTGACGTTCTGAAGGTCTGAAACATTTCTGGTGTGTGATTGTCTTTCTTTGGTTAAAGCAGGTTTCAGTTCAGCAATAAATGTCACAGAAATATGTGTGTGTTTAGTGGAAAGTCCTGCTGGGAGTTTCTTACATCGGCCTGAAGACAGTCGACACACGAACGCACTCCGTTGTGACCTCTGGGAAGAAGCAGAGTTTGGAGTTAAAGTTTACGGTGCTTAAAGCTCAAACTGTCCCTTTGCTGGAGAAAGCAGAGGTCAGAGGTTAAAACCTGCAGAGATGATCACATTCAGACGGTTCCTCATCAAGTTTTCTGAGATTCCATCCATCCATCCACCCAACCACCCTTCCATCCATCCATCCATGCATGCATCCGTCCTTCCTTCCATCCATCCATCCATCCATCCATCCATCCATCCATCCATCCATCCATCCATCCATCCATCCATCCATCCATCCATCCATCCACCCAACCACCCTTCCATCCATCCATCCATGCATGCATCCGTCCTTCCATCCATCCATCCATCCATCCATCCATCCATCCATCCATCCATCCATCCATCCATCCATCCATCCATCCATCCATCCATCCATCAATCATCTCAGGCCTGGTAGATCAAGACGATGAAGGTCCAGGAAGGAAAGCCACATATTGCTCTCCACAGCAACTCTCCAGCTCCTCCTGGGAGATCCCAACATGTTCCCTCCTCAGAACAGTATAGCTCCTCCATCAAGTCCAGGGTCTCCTCCCAGTGGGACGAGCCTGGGAAAACGTCTGAAAGTAGAAGTCGAGGAGGTACCAGCTGACCTCTTTCATCATGGAGGAGCAGTGTCTCCACTCCGAGCTCCCCCCTGGAGCTGGCATCCAACACAGGAAGCCCATTTCAGCTGCTGGTATGCTGGATCTCATTTGTTGGGTCATAATCCAACCAGGTCAGAACGTAAACTGACCCGCTTCACTTTTTGGCTAAGCTCTATCTTCACGGCAGACATGGAGCAGCACCTGCATCGCTGCAGACAAGGACCCAATCTTGTCTGTCCTTCTCCTGTTCCATCCTACCATCAGCAGTGAAAAAGACACCAAGGTACTGGAACCCCTCCGACTGGGGCAGACACTGACCCCGACCCAGGGGGAGCAGCCCCAGTGTTTCTGGTAGAGAACCACGGACTCAGACTTAGAGGAGCTGATTCTCATCCTGGTCGCATCACAATCAACTTCCAGCTTCTTCAGTGCATACTGAAGGTCATGACCCGAAGATGCCAAACAGTTCCACATCATCCGCAAAAGGCAAAGAATGAGACCCTGAGGTCCTCAAACCAAACACTCTTCTCTCTGCGACTACACTTTGAGATCCTGTCCTTGAACACTACAAACAGGATGAGGGACAAAGGACAGCTCTGAGTCCAACCTGGACCAGGAACAAGCACGACATTGTCCTGATAATGTGGACTCAGCTCTTCCTTTGGTGATAGAAGGGGCTGAAGGCCTTTAGAAGCATCCCTGTAGGTCTGCATCACTGTTTAGTTGAAAGCATAGAAGAGAAACTATTATTTGAACCCCTACTGCCCCCTGCTGTCCACCAAAAGAATGCAGGTCCCTGAACCTTTGCTTCCACCTTCTGTGCAGTTGATCACCTTCACAGATGCATTTAAACAGGCTCCTAATACCCATCATCAATAATCACTTCCTGTATCGTTTAAAGATTGACATTTCAGGTTGTGAAAACTAGGAAAGAAGACCCACCTAGCACTTCCTCCATGTTTGAGGGCGATTTTCCCCAAAGGTTTGTCCATTTCATCGTGGACCAGCAGGATATCCTCAGGTTTGATGCCATATTTTCCAGCTGGAAACACACAACAATAGACATCTGGAAACAATTTTAAATGAACTTTTGTGTATTCTGGTTCCATTCAGAAGCTTCTAGCTGAAATAAAGGGAATAAAAAAATAATAACACTGGAGACATGAAAACTGGTGTAATTCTTCTGAAAGAACTGAACAGGAACAGATGAGATGTTCTCGTTCTCCACTTACTGCTGATAATAAAATATAATTTTAATGCATGAAATTAATCCCATCAAAATCTGAGATCTTAAAATCTGCACATTAAACCAAACTGAGATGATGTTCAAGGGAAGCATCTGAGAATCAACGTGAACAAAAGTCCAAACTGTTCCCAGTTTTCCAGCTGGAACACAGAGATGCTACATTTCTGATGTTTTCATTCACTTTGTGAAAGACGCCAAGTGTTGAGTCAAACTGTGAGCTGGACAGAACCACAAAAAACAGACAGACACTAAATGAGTCCATTCACAGACCCACGATGACCTCACCAGCTTTGGCCACCGACACTCCGTTGACGTTCATCAGCAGCCTCGGACGGAGCAGAACCACACGGGTCTGCTGGACCTCCAACAGGATGACCTCACCAGATACGTGACGGTCGCTGCGCCAACAGTCAGCCCCGCCGAGCCGGGCAGCGAACGCTCCGAGGACCGCCATCCCAACACTGTGTCTGGTACCCTCCATCCCCGGGTTCCCCAGTCCCACCACCTGACACACACACACAAACAAACACACAGAACCTTATGTAAATTCTGACTGGACTTTGACTGGTCCATTCTAAAATATATTTGGGTTTTGAAGCGATTCCATTATATCTGTGTTTAGCGTTTCTGTCCTGTTGGAAGGTGAACCTCTAACGAAGTTTCAGGTCTCCTGCAGCCTCTAACAGGTTTTCCTCCTGGATTGTCCTGGATATAGCTCCATTCATCTTCCCACCAACTCTGGCCAGCTCCTCAATCCCTGCTGATGAAACGCATCCCCACGCATGAGGCATGCAACCTTCATGTTGCAAGGTAGGGATGGTGTGTTCAGGGGGATGTGCAGTATTAGTTTTACAGCACTCATTGCATTCTCATGTGGGCCAACAACGTCTAATTTCTGAGCAGAGCACCAGCTTCACACGTTTGCTGACCTCCCTCCATTGCTTGTGGCAAACTGCAAACACGACTTCTAATGGTGGTTTTTTTTTTTCCAACAATGACTTCCCTCCATCCACTATTCAATAAAGACCATATCTGTGGAGTCCATTACTAACGGTCGTTCTGTCAACAGATTATCCCACCTGAGCTGTGGATCTTTGTAGCTCCTCCACAGTTACCATGAATCTCGCCTCTGCTTCTATCAGTAATGCTCTCCTTGCCCAGCCTGTCAGTTTTGGTGGACATTCATGTTCTGGTAGGTCTACAGTTGGTCCATCCTCCCATCCTCTCTCCATGTTCAGATGATGGACTGATCAGAGTTCTGGATGTTGTTTTAGAACCTGACTCTGCTTTAAACTTCTCCACAACTTTCTTCCTAAACCTGTCTGCTGGGGTTCTTCATGATGCTTCATTCTCTAATGTTCTCTAACAAACCTCTGAGGTCGGAAACGGAACAGCTGATTGAAGGAAAAAGCTCAGCGAATACTTTTGCGAGGCATTGTATTTCCGGGTCGACGGAAACATCGACTAGAAGGTCGATGTAAAGGAATATCTTACATAAATGAGTCATTCAATGACAGAAACCTATGCCGAACTGATGAAATTGATTGAATTACTGGGTTTTCTTTGTTTATTTTCAGGTCAGTTTCTCATAATTTGAAGAAACGTACAAAAATCCTTAATTCGCTGATACTTGAATGAGGTTTGGTTAGACGGGCTGATAAGTCTAATCGGAACAATAACCTATTTGAATTGCTGTTATTTTAAACCGGACAGACTGCATGCAGTCTCAACAGAGGATGAGGGAGTAAACTCACCAACTTTCTCCGTCCCTCTGTGTGAATCTCCGCTTCAGCTTCGGCCATCGTCGCTTTAAACTGCCCACTCAGCAGAACTCTGTTTATGACCCTCGTTAAAAGTCTTCTCATGTTTACAAAGTTCAGCAGCTTCTTAAAGAAGTGCGATGAAAACATACAAAATTGACTCAGAAACGAACCGTTTCTCATTCGGCTCTCACCTTAAAGCGATCGGACATAATAATCAGTCAGTTCATGAAGTAATTTCTTCGGACAGCCTCCTCAGATGATGACTGTAAAACCTGCCAAATGTCAAATTAATCATTATGACACCTTTTTCGATATTGTCGTTAATAAAACTTGACCCAGTCCTCCACTCCTGACCTTTTACAGCAGCTAGTCAAGGACGAGAACAGTGAACAGTTTTCTTCTCTGTGAGGAGCTTCAGCGCCCTCTAGCGTGGCGACAGAAAAAGTGTATTTTCTGCTTAGACTGGGGAGGTAGAAGGGATGGACAGATAATATAAGCAAGGCCAAAAGTGCTACAATCTAATAAATAAATAAACAGTTTATCAAATAAGTATTTAATTGTGATCATTTAAATCATGGGCTGCAGAGTGGAGCATTTGGTAGCACTGTTGCTTTGCAGCACGAAGATCCTGGGTTTGAATCCCAGTCTGGTTGTTCTGCACAGTTTGTATCTTATCCCTGTACATGTATGGGTTCTTCTGCGTACCCCAGCTTCCTCCCACAGTTCATAAATATGACTGTTAGGCTACATGGTTTCTCTAAATAGCCCTTAGCTATGTGTGTGTGTGTGTGTTCCTGTCTTGGCATCACAGTGAGAACCATTTTCCCGATTTCACCATCAAATTGAGGACCGTTTGTACCAAAGTGAGGACATTTTGCTGGTCCTCACGACCTATTTTGC